>JAQFZW010000827.1:0-40752 GCA_034687055.1 Heteromurus nitidus | reverse complement strand
GTAGACTATTTTCTTAATTTTCGAAATAGTGTAGGAGGAGAGTCACTTCAAAGTTACTTACAGCCCACTGTCTTAAGTTGTTTTTGTTGATGTTTTTCTACTGGATTTGATAATATTTTGAATCAAGGGAAAACGCAATGGAACGCCAAATAAGAAAAAGTAGAGATAAACCAGAACCTATTTATTCACACTTTAGCGTGATGCGCGATACTTCTACGTGGTTTTAAGCGATGAAAGAAAATTGCCAAATCTTGTCAATCTGCATTAACGTCACTCTTGTTCGTAATCCATTATGCAGACCTGGTATTCGGATGAATTTGTGCATCTTATCTAGTGGAAACAATTTTTTTGAAAATAACACTGGCATGTTTTATGATTTGACAAATACATCTTCCATCGTAATACCAGGAGTTGTATTACGCAGCCTGATTGATGAATCTTTTATTGTACTTTTTATATGAGATTGAGTCATCATATTTAATGGAAACCAGTGTAAGTTCAACAATATGATAAAAATAATAGTATACACATACAATATTGCATCGTGTTAAATAAATGAGATTGGACAAGGTGATGTCTTCCATAAACAAATGAGTTTTCTTTTCTTTATTCGTGTGTGTATGCACGCATAAAATATTATGTGAAAGAAGCAATCATATATATATTTATGTGTGCCATACACCCTTCTATTTATCTTTTCTGATCGATACGAACTAAAAGTGTCTGCATACAAATCAATTTTGGTCACACGTTTCTTTACACACGAGGACAGTGTGTACCAACCAATATGTCAAGGGTTTGCTTGTGCTCTTAATTTTTTCTTTGTTTGATTCTTTTAAAAGCTCTTTCCTCGTGTCGCCCATTATAGCCTCTCTGTCCTTGTACTTTGCTCAAAATAACTGCAATGTTTTAAAAGAGTACACTATTTTTTAGTTGGGAATACACGTGGGTAACGAGTGAGATAAACTCGATGAGTGAGTGCTGCCTGCCATCACCTATTCAAACAATTTTTGCAAATATTTATTCCGAGAAGCAAAAGTTTTTTGCAAGTTTTTTATTAATCGATGTTGTCGATTACTCTCCCTGTCTTTCTCCCTTAACCCACGTATATTACTGGTTCCGTTCGTCGTTCCTCTTACATAACACCCTTGATAAAAACCCCTCCTCTCTAAATATATAGCAACTTTCTCCGTCTGCTGTCCCAATTGAGCTCGTGAGGCGCTGAGGTATTAACGAAGATTGATCAGAACGTCATATAATATACAGTGTTAATGATTTATTTGACGACTTTGCGCTTTGCGAGCAGCACCCCCTTCTTCTGAGGAGAAAAGAGCTCAAGTCTTCCTCTCTCTCCAAATACATATGACTCCCTTTTGCTCCCAATCCGAATACATTTCCCCCCGGTTACGTCGTGGCCTCTATTTGACAAGGTGCTTATCGCTCAAGTAAACACATCAATTATCCCTTGTGTGAAAGTAATGATAGATGCATTCCAAAGAGAGCTTTATGCTTCATGGTCTCTTCTTGGGGACCCTTATTAGAAAGGCCGAGCAAACTTTTCCCGACGACTGCCTTTGTGCACAAGACCATAACCATTAAATTCCACACGCTTTCTCGGCTTCCAATGTCAAACTGCTCCACATTACACGGCTTACACAAGGCTGTTCATAAATGATGAATGCTTTGTAGATATGTAAATACGCATACCAATTTATATTGACCAATTTGTCCGAGAACTTCTCGGTAAACATACAAAGAGGGTCATATGTGTCAGAGGACTAGTATATATGGCGTGAGTGAATGTGCATTTCCAAAGATAAAATCTATTTACATAGTTCGCGGGCATCAGAAAATTCCAGACCTTTCATGTTTCGAAGTCAAGTCCTATTACAAACTCGAGGTTTGAGGAGAAAAAGCTCTCGGAGTTGAGGATGAAAGCATTCACGATATTTGGTCTGAGGTGCCTATGTGATATTGGATTCAGTGGAGATAACAGAGTCGTAGTATATTGGAGAAATTCTATTTTTATTAAAATATAAATTGCATTAATTTAGTGGAAAAGCGACGATTCGGCTTGATAAAAAGATGTTGTCCACCGCCCACCGACCGATACGTCTTAGTCAGTAAAACTAAATGACAGGACAATGACGCACATAAAGTACGAGCGATTACGTCCAGACGCCGTCGTATTAGAAGTTTATACCTATGTATGCGGCATACGTTACATAAGCAACTCCGCAATGCTCCCAGAAGACTACAAAGAGTCCGGAAATAATAGCAAAGGATTGTCCCTTGTCACTGGATTAGTGAGAAAAGATTTGTACAAAAGTTGTGAGAAATGAGATACTGAGATTTCTACTCCCCATGTTTTCTCGCCGAATTGAACTAGTTGCCTACTTATTTTTGTTTTCCTCCTGTCGGGACTTGTTCTGTTCGCTCCGGATGTGCAGATTACTGAGAGAAAGTGGAAGTAACAGAGATTTGTTTCATGAATTTCAAATGCGAAGTGAAAGCAAGATACGAGATAGTGGTATTGCTCGTTTAAGTTTAGAGAGACAAGTATCAAAGCAGGCGCAACTCACATAGGAAAGGATTTCCTAGAGACACAAACATCAATAGGAAAAAACATGATGGCCATTTAGAAAATTCTAATGCCCCATTTCTACACAAGTTAATGACTCCACACGGCAATTTTCATTGAATTTCAGTGACAATTTTGGAGAAAAGCACATGAAACACGGTGCAAGTGTATGCACGTTTTTACGTTTATAGAGCAAAAGCACAATATGTGTGTCATTAAGATATTTTTTCTCCTTCCACATATTTGACAATTGCTTGCTGACATGCGAAAGAAAGGAAGGTGGTGTTGTCGATGTGGCAATCATATTCTTTAAAGAGATTTTTTCACGTTTTTATTGCACATTTTTATTGTTGTGAAAATGGGACTAAGTAACATTTCCCTAGGCTCAAGCACCCCGTCAAATGGTGTAATTAAGTGTGTGGTTTTGTAGGTGACTACTGCAATTATTTTCCTTGCGTTAAACCGTTAAATTGATTGAGCTTTTCCAGGCGGGAGTAATAAACCCTATAAAACTCAATGTTTCTATTTTCTCCAGGAAATTCAGAAATGGGCCACAACAGACTTTTGAAAAAAATACTATAAAAATAATATAAAAATAATATGATTGTTGTGATCGGTCTGGTCGTGTATATAGAAAGTGTGACGTAATATTAAATACGAACTTCCCAGCGTCTCTTTATAAACTTCAGCTCAGCATATGTAGCATAAGAAAGCAAACAACTGCAAGTATTGAATGTGAGCTCCCGACGAAAAAAATTCCAATTTCGCTACATGTCGCTAGTCACAGTCGTTCACAATATATTCTCTCGAGAGTCTCGTACACAATATAGCCACAAGCAGGAGAGGGACGATTTTCAGAGAAAACAGTTACATTTAAATATGTATACCTATGTTTTCCTATGGTTTTCCTCTTTTTTTCTCCTCCAAGTCACGGAAAGCAGAAGAGAAAACTTTCTCTCTCTCTCGCGGCATCTCCAAGGACCTAGTAATATTTTCGGATGGTGCACACGCAAATATTCTTATTGAGTTTTTATGCCACCTACGTACTCTTCTCAGCTCAGAGAATATATAATGGAAGAGAGAGAGAGAGAGAAACTTTAATAAACAAACAGAGCGAGTATTATCAAGGGAGCTTGTGTGAAAGTAGTTTGAGTTGCACCTGAAAATAACTGCTTAAACAAGTTTTTTTTCCTTCATATGAGCACGAGCACACGCAAATATATGAAGGATGATAGGAGTATGTACAGCTAAGCTCCTATATTCTACTTCCTTTTAGAAGAAGAAGAAGAAAAAATACTAAAAATCCTCAAGGAATTCCAGCTTTTCACTTTGTCTATCTAATCAGAGCAAACAGGCAAACAAGAAAAGTATGTGGATTGCTTACGGTCGCACAGCTTTCTTCCAGTATGTGATGTGGTCTGCCAGTAAGTGAAGTGCATTCTCTTCCAAATAAAATACATATGGCAAAAATAAACAGTGAGTAGGAGTAGGCTCCTCTGGTATTTTTATTGTGTGTGTGCTTTTCTCCTATTTACCTTAAGGACAACGAGAGCGATTTGCAATGTTTGCGTCTTCACTTTTAGGCATTTTTTATATGTTAAACGTTTAGACTTCAGAGAATACTTTATAGGTACAGTACAAAACCGCAAAACAACGTTTTTCTTTGTAAAGGTACGCAAAGGCGAACATGTTTTTTTTTGTTTTGTTTTGCAATGGATGGTTATTGTGCTCAAGTCGATCACGGAACGAAATGGTGTTCCATGATGACTCCTCTATACACTTATGAGTTTTTTTGCGCCCATCACGATGAATGTGAGCATGAATATAGAGAAAGCGATATGGTGGAAATTCCATAATGCCTAAGGCGAATAAAGTTTAGTGGTGTACATATCCATGAAAATAAGCATATTGCTGTGATTGTTCGTGTGAGCAAAAGTATAGTGGCGAGGAGAATTGATGAAAAACTTGAGAAAGAAAAACAGGATTTCTATTTTTGTCTGAAACCATTGAAAAGGGTATATATATTTTTATGAATGATTTCAGCTCTGATTTCTCTTGTCTCATTCCGGGTAAAACAAAAACTAAACGAAAAAAAAGTTATTTCGTTTTTGTGAAGTTAGGTCCCGGTCCCACAGCAGTAACAGTCCAGGGAACTCGAGGATATGTATGGCGAAAAGCTTTTCCCTCTCATTCATCATTCCCCCTTTCACTCGCGCTCAATAACGTTATCAAATCTGTGATATAGTGAAATTATTAAGATTGCAATGCAGTATACTTGTCTCTTCTTCCTTCCTGATTTAAAATTATGCCTAGGGTAGGTAAAGGAAGGGGTACACATGTATATAAGTAAATATTACTATGTAAATGATTAAACTAGCTTAGCACATTGCTTCCAACCACGAATCTACTTTTTTTATCGAAGTACACAAAAAAGAACGGAGCAGAGAGAGAGAGCATAACGAAGTAAAAAAAGTAGTTAGAATAGTGGGAAAATACTATAAATGCAAATTGCATAAGGTTTCGTAAAAGCTCCAAGCTTACTAATAAAGATTTTGCGGATGCCTTTTTCTTTTCTCTCTCATTTTCTCCCCTTTTCATTTACAAAAAAGATAGAGGGAACGTTGTGTTGTACACATGCATAGCTATAGGCAGTATGTATGTATGTAGTGTACATCCATACCATTTACCTATTACACTCAGCAACTCTGTTCTGGAAGTTTATTTTTTTCTCAGTCGTCGCTCTTTGTATTCATTCTGTCTGGAAAATGAGAGTAGTACACGGTATACACACTTCTCTCTCTCTCTCTCTCTCTCTCTCGTCTACATGTAGAATCTCAAGTGTTATGCTTCCATAGAATTGTATGCATGGTCTTTTGCTCTTTTTTCTATCTTGTGATGCCATCATCACATCACCTTTCCCATTCATATGCAAATAAAAGAAGTGCGACGCTGGTGTGTAGTACCACCTCTCTTGCCTTTGAATAAATACATGGATCTGTATGCATACAGGGAGTTTCTTCTATGGTGAACCTTCCATTAAATGTCGTAATACTCCGGGAGCTCGTACCACTCTTAACATATATAGTTGGAGTTGGAAAAGGTCTCGCCCTCATGATGTCTGAGAACTCATTTCGCGTTTTTACTCTTTTATCATTACTGCTTCTCTGCCTGTGTACTTTTCAGAGAGAGAGAGAGAGAGAGGAGTCAAAGAGTTTTTTCTTTCTCTCTCTCTCTCTCCCTTGTCGTTTTATGTGAATTTGTATCCTTTGAGACCTGACAAGCTAAGGGTATGACCTTGATAAACTGGAAGTGAAGCTAGAAATACCCGCGTTACGTATCCCGACAGAAGGAGATCAACGATAAGGTTAGGATTTAGGCACTATTATGCTTCCTTCCTCCGCTTTCAAAATAAAACATAATGACTGGCGACAGTGCCTACGTGACCCTTAACAAATTTAGATATGGATTAAACCTGACATCAAACTTTTTGATCGCTGTAATTGCAGTTGATCCAATTTGGTAAAGGTAGAGAACAGGAACGTACTATATTTACCAGCGGACAAAACGATACAATTACGACTTTCGTACTCAGCCCACACCATCGCATAAAACGACACTAACCTTTTGGGAACCGGTATGACAGTGTACCGCTCTCAATACAAACAAACACTCCAAACTGTTTCTTTAAACCCCTTGTGCATTATAATATTGGAAACTTTTCAGACAACAAGGCAACACACTTCGCTCATATTTAACACTTTCATTGTCTCTGCCACAAAAAATCCCCAATGTCAATGAATGGACTGGGAATTGCGTGGCTCGTGGCTCAATTTAAAAAGTATTGTCGGTCGAGTGAAAATTGAAACAAGTTTGAAATGAACCCTGGTCATCATCGCACCTTAGGGGAACGGGAATGTAAAAGATTAATTGTTTCTGCCCGAACCATTGGTATTAAAGAGGTCCATCATCCGTGACAGTTGATGGCTTCATCATGGAGCAATTGCAATTTGGCAATGAATGACTAGACCTATCACCTCCACAGGATCGATAAATCTATTAAATGTACAAATTCAGTGCAAATGTTTCTATCATAGGATTATTGTTGTATGTATATGTACCCTGCTTCAAACACACTTTTTTGTGCATGCACATTACACAATTCTTTCCGACATTATTACTCTAGTTCGAGTGGAAACATCGTGTCTATATGCTCTTTTTTAAGTTCAATATTTCTCTGCGTAGTTGCATAGGTGTGTTTTTTCTTTTTCCCTCCTCCTTCTTCTCCCTAAATGTTTGCATTTGATCCGGCAGCTGAAGAGGGCAGTCTACAAGCTGCCCCTTGTGTGCTGAATAATTGAAACAGATATAATGGAAATTTAATATTTTAACTTCAATACCCGACCGACATGATTGCGTTGTTCGGAAGAGTTGTACACTCTGTCGTTTTAAGTTCTATCCAACAAGCCAAATCAAATTTTCGTTTCAAGTTTGTTCAAGAGACAGACACATGCACACGAATTACAATTTTTCTTCTCTCCCTCTTCACCACAAAGAACTATATTTATTCAGTGGTGGAGCAGCAGGCAATAGGCAAAAAAGAAGAAAAATATAGCAAGGGAGAGAGCTGGAAGCGACGCCGCCATGTCCGCTTTCATCATCATTGAAAATAGATAGGGATCTGTAAAATAAGCAACCAAATTGGAATGTTCTGCCATGACGACTCGTGAGGGAACCATTTGAAAAAATAGTTGAAGCATATCTGCGCAAAAGGAACACAAATCATGTTCGTGTTCCATTCATTTCCTGTTTTTTAGCTCGTTTCTGAGAAAATGTTTTTTTCAGACTTGCATATATAGGCTTAGTTTGAAGTAACATTTTGACAAACTGCCAATTGTCAATTTACAAACATGCTTTCAATTTTTCGACGATGTAGCGGTTACATCAAGATAGAAACCACCTACACACACCTGATCCCGATAGTGCCTCCATAATTGTGTCAGCAATTAATATCAATGGCCTAAAAACAACTTTATTTTCACTGCCCAAGTTAAAAAACTAACATTGGTAATATAAGGTGTATGTTGAATTGGAGGGTCTTCGTTCCCTCGAACCTAATTGATCTTAAAGATAGTTCCAGTAGGAACTGACTTAATTATAGCACGACTTCTCGGCGACATATTTCTTTCCTTGTGAAGACAACCGTGTAATTTATTGGTAGAAGTCGAAGCGTTTTATATACACGCACTTATATAAATATAAAGAGATTTCTTGTCAAACTATCTCCGATCCTTCTCAATGAGAATATACTATGCTGTCGTTTGCGTATATAGCATTCATCATGTCGACTCGAAAGTGTGTATGAATTTCTCGACAGTTGGGATTTCCCATAAGGTTCCGCATGCTATTTTCTAACGAGCTCAAAAATCATCTAACAAAACATATGACGTAAAAAGAAGGACGGTTTTTGAGAGAAGATGATGCAAAATATACATTATTATTACTCCAGGCAGAGAGGCGTAAGGCAAAGCAAGTTCCTCTCCGTCTCTCTGGGCTGGGATGTGAGCGCAGTGTTGTGAGGTGTCACGCTGAATTATGATTTCCATATTACGCCCTAACATGCTAGCATCATAGAGGTGACAGCCAATAATTTGTTTGACATCTTTTATGAAGCTGTTGTGCTCCTCGAAATATTGTCTGCGTGCGAGAGTGAAAGTACCTTTTCCGTCTGGGTTGTGTGTAACTTGTAAATACACAAAAGTTATAAGTATGTTTTTCCTCTCCGTCTTCTTTTCAGGGGAGAAAGTAATAAAAACGTATTGAACATCACACCATTACAAGCATCATAGAAAATATTATTAGGATGTACCCAGGGTGAAATATTTCATGGGTAGAGAATTTGCTATAATGTTGCAGGAGGAAGGAGAGAGAGAGAGAGAAAACTTGCCATAAATAAAGGTCGTCATCTTGTTAGTCTTACCTTATTCACATATAAGGAGAAGGAAAAGAAAACAAGAGTGAAAGGAAATAGGTTTATAGGTTCACTCAATATGGTTTTTTTGGTGTGGCATTCACAATTCATGGTGTGTATTTAATGGTTTTTCACCCCACTTTTCCTCTCATTTTTATGGGAAAGGGGAGAGAAGAAAGAGAAAACTTAAAATATTTGTACGTGAACTGGAAAGGCACATGATATATATTTTTTACGCATAAACACAATAAGTATAACGAAGCTTAGCGTAGTATTTGCACAATGAAACCATACACCATCATACATCTTCTCCTTCTCCCTATCCATTCTCTTTTTTTCAGTGAAGAAAAAGCAGCAACAAAAGACCATTTTTTTATTCCACCAGCGCAAGCTAAGAGCTTTCTTAGCCGAAAACTTTCACTCGGAGAGAGTAAAGGCGCGCGGTGTATTGGAAAAATGGCTGAGTAAATAATAATGTATTTATATATTATAAATGTGCATATGTCATATATTAAGACATATTAGATGACGCATTACTCCATACGGACTTGGAAAAAAAGAGAACATCGCATCGTGTTTCGTTTTGGAACGGAGGATAAACTTGGAATAAACTGTGAGAGAAAGAAGTTGCATAATATAGAATAGAAGGCGTGTAGGCATACTTTTTGTGTTACCTACCGCACAGCTAACCAAACCAAACCAAACCACCAAACAAAAGAGAAAAAAAGCAATGGACGGAGAAAGAGAAAAAATGCAAAGTATATGCCGTAAAAAGTAGAAGAAGAAATTCCAAGGAGCAAGATTTTCTCTCTCTCCCTCTTGTAAATATAAAAAGCGAAAGCAGCACACGGACAGATCAGGCACACGGTCTCCACTCCACCATTATTCCACCGGTCGACAAGGGACCGTACCGAATAAAAAATGTTAAATCGTGCATTACAATACCATGGAAAGGGGCAAAGGTAGGAAAAAATCTCTACGTGGATAACTCTGAGCCATGCTGAGTGGGTATATGTATGTTTATAGGAAGGAGAGCGTTGTGTGGGTTTGTGTGTGTATGTTGCATGATTCTTCCGAGGACGAAGGATAAGTGACATATAAATGTATGTGCAGAGGGTAAAAAAAGGAAGAAGAATGGATAGCGAGATGGGAAAGGGACGACTGAGATATTTTGTGTCAGCATGATTTATCGGTCAGTCGAGCCCACAACTCGAGACTCATGTTGGCCCTTTTTCATACTTTATTTTTTCATGGAAAAAAATTCGATTGCTACTGTTCCGGAGTTTCTTCTGTTTCCTCCTTTTTTTAGACAAGGAGACGAGCGAGAAGGAGTGTAGTGTTATTATTACACTCTCTCTCTCAGCTTGTTGTATTTTCTTAACCAAGCGGGGAGAGAAAATACGGGTAAAAAAGAGGAAGAAAAAGCGAGAGCATCCGGTACTCAAGAAGAAAAAAAACATTTTTTTCGTTCTTCTTCGTTCTCCTCTCTCTCTCTCTCTTTTCTTTCCCTTAAGAGATGCATTGTATTTTGTATTGTTATACATATGGTTTTGTTTGAGATGGTTTAATATGCAGTTTTTCTCCTTATTCTTATACTAAAAAGCTTGTATAGATGTCCACCCGATGTTGTGCTAGGTATAGCCATACTGCCATTTTATATATAATAATTGTGTGTTCGAGTTGGAGAGCTATATAATATGTTGCTGTTTTTGTCGGAGAGACTAGAAAAAAATCGAGAGACTTGACTTGACTGACTGCGGCTTCATATTTTCTGACCTTTTACCTCCAGCGCTCTTTATTCTCTTTTGAGAGAGAACGGAGAAAGAAACACAAGGAGAGAAAATTTGAGTTAGGAGCGAAAGTTGCTGGCGATGGCGGATGTCTTCCGGACCGGATTTATAAAAGGGCGAATAAGTCATGATGAATTATTTCGCTACCTCCGAAAGCAAGCTGACTTGAAGAAGGGCGTGCTGTACGACTTTACACAGTATTGATGTTAAAAATTGCCTTTTGTACATACAAGTTTCCTTATAGAGAGTGTAAGTATATAAAACAGTTTATATTAACTTTTTATGAGCTTTTGGTTTTTGAGTGAAAGAGGGTGAGTGTATATGAGCGTATATACGTAAATCTAGTTGGAAGCCCTCAAGAAAATATCACAGGTGAAAACGAAGAAAAGGAGTGTGCATTGTGTTGTGGTACAATGTACAATATATTACTTGCATATGTGTAGGACGTTGGTTATGCCATTTCACCTCATTATGTTTACATAAACATTTATATAAATATTATATGTTTTATTTGACAAAGAATATCGTTTTGTTCTCATATATTAATAGAGGGGCAGCAAAATGGAGGATGAATGAAAGTCAAATGTAAATACGGAATATGTTTTTAATTTTATAAGTTGATATATGCACAATGATTTTCTTTTATTCTTGCAAACAACAAACATGCCACTTACCACTTTGTATGTTATTTCTTCTGTACAAAAATATGGATTTAGTGAATGACTGTTTCGCAGTATACATAAATTTATATATAGACTTATGGCATTTTTGTGCCTGACCCATATAACATTCACAATAAAGAGTGAAAGATGGAATCGGATACGCAATGAAACATTGCGCTTGTCCTTCTTCATTTCCTCCTTTCCATATTTTTTCTCCTTTCCTCAAGTACGCCTCTCGTGTTTGAATTGCAGATTAAGGCTGAAACAAAAGTGTTACAGTGGAGACTGGAGACACTCTTTTCTTCTCCACAAAACACGCACCATTGACACACTGGATATTTCTATGAAAAACACATTATTCTATAACTTTGTTGGAAATAGTGTAAAATATAAGCTGCACGGTTCTTTTTCATCGTCAGCTTTTTTTCGTAATTCTCTTTGAATAAATACTTCTCGGGAAAACCTGAAGAAATCTTGATTTCATTTTGAGCCTTTGTGTGAGTGACAAAAGGAAGGTGCGTGTGTGTTTTTAGTGACGGACGGGGGAGCCCATGGACAACTTGTAAATGAGTGTATGGAAAGCCATTTTGAAGGACGGCATGTATGTACAACACAATTGCATAGGTATATTGCTCAAAGTGAAGTAATTCGGAAAAGCAAGAGCTTTTGAGTGCACAATTACGCTCTGCTCAGCTCTCTCTCTCTCTCTTACGCTGTTATAACCTTGATTTGATTCCGCTTCTGGCTAGAAAGCCACATTCATCATGATCAAAATATGTTGCGCTTCTTGAATAATTTACATACGTAAGTATGTCAGAGTGTATGGGAAAAAGGCGCCGTTCCCGTTTTCTCTCCTTCTGATTGTACCGCTTGAGGAGAAATATAAGAAAAATGACGGAGAAAGGAAAAGGCTGAAAGGAGTAGGGCATATATGGTTTTGGTAATTGTTATTGCTCCTAGAATTACACAAAAAATATTCCTTTTATGCAATCACTCAAGTAACATACACAATGTGCAGTAGTATGTAAGGTCCTTTCTTCCTCTATTTTTCCGACGACTTAGTTTTTGCATTTGCACACATGCAAAAACACTCCCTCTCCATATTCTCGTCCATGTCATTATGTATATTTGAGGAGACTAACAAACTTGTTTTCCTTGAATAGATGATACTTGTGCAAATTTCATGCACTTTCGACATGCAAGGATCAAATTACCATTTTATACATTATGCTTATGCTAATGACGTACCAAAACTCCTCGGCGTGCCTTTTCCCAATTATTAATAGCATTGAACTAGAAACGCTTCACGGCAGTATGACATGAACATTTGCAGTCACTGAGAAAAGCTGATATAAAAACTTATGAGCATGAGCTCACACACACAATATCCAGCTTCTTGAAAGCATCTTGGGTTTGGCAATAAGATTTTTTTATTCGTTTTCAGCGGTTTGATCGCTACCCGCTTACTATAACTAATCATTCTGTAGAAGAAAGGATGAAAGAATTTTCATGCTGAACTGGAGCCTTTCTTTTCTGGATTTACACTGGAAACGGAGTAAAATATATCCAAGGCCAATATATCCGGCATTATATTACAAGCGAATCCTTTTTCGCACGGGCTTATATATGTTTGTGTGAATGTGAAGAAAAATCTGTTACGTGTAAGTTTCTTGGTTATAGTTTGACCTTTTTTCTCCTTTCAAAAAGGTATATATCCATACAATATTTGAGAAAGGTCTGGAAGTAGTTCAGTGGTACATCGCATTTTTCGATTACAGAAAGTAAAAAGAAAACGCATAACGTCAGAAAAATCAAGGAGACGACAAGAACCATTCGAGTCATGATGATGGTTTTCTCTTCATATCGCCAGACAGAAAGAACATTCTCTATATTATTCTCTCTACTATAACCGAGTCATTCACTTCAAGTCAGTACGTCCGTCAGACACACGTCGATGTATACAAGTCATAATATGAAAAAGTAAAGACTGAGATTTAGTTGGAGAAAAAAAACTCTTGCTCGAAACGAGAGACAGAGAGATGGAATGAAGAAATTTGCTGAGGAAAGGAAGGATTCATATTATTGGCCTTGTGGATCATGAAATTGAAAGAAGATAAAAAGTGGCATGAGAGAAGGGCTGAGATAGAAAGAAAAGGAGGAAAACATTGGTTAGGCTTCACTTTTGAGAAGAGGAACAGTGAACCGAACGGATTGAATCATCCACGGTATTAATAAAGGATATGTTGCGAGTATAAAAGTAAACATGTACACACCTCTCATTCAGATACATACACACACAAAATATACTCGGATTCAAGAATTTTTTATGTGCATTTTCCATTTCGAAAGTATCTGCTGAAGCTAACACAGATTATGTACTTCTTTTCATAAAAAATATATGTACACCTTCATCCAAGTTAGCGTCATCCTACTTTGCTTTCTCAAGATTTTTTTTCGTTTCCGCTACAAATGTTGCGTTGAGATGTGCACAACAACAGGAAAAAATATCTTGAGAAAATCTTCAAACTTAGTTTAGCAACTTGTAAGAGAAGAATCGAAAATGTGTTTCTCTCTCTATTTCTCTTCTCATTTCTCTTCTCTGCTGCATTCTGCTGATTTGTAAACTTTCAGTGCGCAAGCAAACAGTCCTCGGAAAAAACTGAGATTTGGCCGCGAGGTAACATATCTGTATCAGGTTTTATCCTATCCATAATCATGGTAATAATAATAATGGTAAGGACAAAGAATCTCTTTTCGTAATGATGATAACATGTATAAACACATTTCAGCTTTGACAGTATCCTCTAGCCCCCAGGAAATCCGCTACCCTGAGAGAAAAAATATTTCTGTGCCTCTCTCTCTCTATGTACCTCTCTCATTCTTCCTCTCCTGTTGTCTCCTTCACACATGCACACTCAAAAAATATATATACACCAGAACAGCCCAGTGCACACATTTTTTGCCAGAGAGAAAGGAGAGTGAAAGTAGAAAATAGTTTACTCTCTTGATTTCGCCTTTTCCTTCCTTTCTCTTCAATTTCCTGTGTAAAACAAACTCGACGCCAGTGCCAGTGTACGAAAAATATAAGACAAGAAAAAAAATACTGCACGTGTTTAGGTACATGCCTGTTTTATATTTTTTGTTTGCGAAAACTGTTACACACTCTAAGCCATATTCCGTTTGTTGGGGTATCATGATACTTTGTGTTAGCATATATGTATATCCTTGAACAATTTTGTAGATATGGCGAGAGATACACATATAAATTTATACGAGATGATGAGAACTGGAATCTTACTCCTCCTTTCCCGTATTTCAACTGTCGTTGTTGACTTTGATTTTCAGGTCACGTTTTCCTCATATACCTTCTCAGGAAAAGGAGGAACGCAAAAAAAGAAAGTTTTTTGAAAACGGAATACTTATAGCGGACGTTAAGCAGACAAAAAACGCATACATAACATGTCCTAGATATATACTTTTTTGAGAGGCTTCTCCTAAATCTGTATAAGGATGCATGCATGTTTACATTCTTATCGCTCAACTGCTGCCATTCCGCCAACGGGAAAATATTGTTATCCTTCCCCTTTTTCTTGGGGTATCCAGATTCGTTTTTTTGTTATGCTCGCAATTCTTCTAGAATCTTGAAAACGTGAACTTTCCGCTGTAGTTTTATAGATTGAGTTCTGGTGCCAAAGTGAAAGTATCATGTATTAAATCCCTGTGCTCATTTTTAAAGGTTGGTCAAATATATGTATACACACATAGAAAAGTAGAATGTAGGATAGAATGTGCTAGAAATATATTCTGAAGAAATTGGCAGCCAACCCGAAACCAACAATATTGTTGTGAAATTGTATCTGACTTGAAGTGCATATTGAAAAATCGTGTACATAATATCTCTGCATTTTCTATTCTCTTTAAGGCTTCACATTCTGCCATATGATACTGAGTAGTAATTCATAATTTGGTAGTATTCCTTCATCATGTCTCTGGTGAATACCTGACATGACATTCTTGAACTTTTAGGTCCGCATCGATTCTGGTGTTGTGTGCGAACATTAGCTAAAAAAAGTTGGTCTTGGGATCCGAGTTAAAAAGTGATTGATGTAAAAAATTCTTGAAAAATTGAAGCAGGAATTTTCCATTCCTGTGGGAGACAATTTTGCAAAATGGAATAAGAGCTTGCAAGGGCGAAGCTTATTTCTTTGAAGGAAAACTGCATGAATATTGAATCTGTTTACTTTTGCAGTGCAACACCAATCTTCAATTTGAGTTTTACGCCAAATGAGCAAATGCGTATACATTTGAAATAATTTTTTATCCAACAACTTCAAATTCTATTTTGCTTTCATTGGACAACCCTGTCAAGTCTACTTTGCTTTGTTTCGCAAGGCGAAAACATATGAATACTTATATGACTACAATAAGATGAAACTTATCTTTACGTAAAGAAGAGAAAAAAGAAAAGTATTGTACGTGCAAGTTTATCTCGGCTTTCACTCTGACTTCGTTTATTATCCTTGGCCACATTGGAGAGAACAAACGACATTACAAAACAAGAAAGCTAGCCTATATGCTTGAAATCAATTTGCGAAAGTTGGAATGAGAGAAAGAGGACGAGTGTGTTTCTTCTCTGCAGAAATGGAGAGAACGTGTGAGTCGTGCTTTGTGCACGGAGAAAAATTTCAAGATCTTAAAAAAGTGCTACTGTGTAAGGTTGAAAAAATATCGACGTTCACTCCCATTTTGCATACCTAAAGAATAACGAATGAACTCAAAATGTTGGTGGTGCACTCCGCTACTAAAGATTAGGAGCACAGTCAGTAGTACACACAACAATAAGTAGAAAGCACAAGATGAGCTAGCTTTTTTTCTGGTTCATGTAGCTTTGCCACTGATCGAGGTACATTACCCTGAGCACAGTACAATGCCCAATATAGGCACATTTACACACATGCCGTGTGTTATTCATACGGAAGCTGGAGGGCTCACGGGAATGGAATCAGGGCTGAGTTCCTTGTTCCTCCTCTATTTTTCAAAACGACATTCTCTACACCTTAACCAGGAGAAAACCTCGTTTCCATCCTTTTACTCAGGTACACATTTATTTTCGATCCTGCTTTTATGTCACTTTATGTCTGGTGAAGAAAAATAAAGGAAAATATAATTCTGCGTTGATGATGAAAACGGGAGAGGAGAGGACGAGACGAGTGTGTACGGGACTCGTTTCGTGTGGCAGAACACATGAGGGTATTATGTCTCATTCTTGTCTTCCCTTTCTTTCTTCTCCTTTCTCTATTCTTGCTGTTTGCTCTTCAAGTTCCTTCCAGCTCTACTCACTCAAGTCACTCGTTTCACTCACTTTTTCACTCAACTCCAGCTTTGTCTTGTATTTGTTTCTGTCGGCGAGGGAAAGCAGGAGGAGCGGGAGTAAAAACTGGCAAGAATGTTGGTACAACCTAAACACACACACTGTTCCCTTTTTCTTTGTGTTACACACGACATGGGCTATAGACATACATAGTTTTTTTGGTTACCTGACCCACTTTACTATGCTTTAGTTTTCTTGCTTCATAACATAACCCCCACATATATTACTTTGCATTCTTCATGTGAATATAGAAAAAGAATTCGGCCCATTTTCAAATAAAATTCCATCAGATGTTCAAAGATGGGGGGTGTGCAATATGATTATTATGAACGTATACACATGTTCTTACCTGTTCAAGGATATCTCGGGTTACTCAGGCAAGCACTACTACTTTCATCCTGGTCTGGTATGCATTACATTCAAAAAAATATCATGCTGGTTGGTAGACTCCTCTATGCTCCTACAAGCGTAATAAAGCCGCATTGTTCTCTGCCCCTACCTCAACCTTTTTTTTCTTTCTTTCAAACAAGTTTATATTCAACGAAGAAAATAATATTCTTTATGCTTCCTTTCCTACCTTCAGATGAAGAGAAAGGGCGTAGGAATAGCAAAAAAAGAATGATGTTGGTTGTATTTATAGAACTCTGGTTTCGATCGTTGATTTTGTTGGTCTTGTCTTTGACAAATTTTCCCCCATTTTTCCATTAAAACCTTCTTCTTTTTTATATACTCGTAGTTATTGTGTGTGACACAGCGATAAAGAATGAAATGTGAAGTGTGCTCGCGCTCTGCCATATACTCCCTCGTCTCGACTGTCAACTTGTCGTCTTTCTCCATTTTTACCTTCGTTCACGTCATTATTATTTTTGCTGAGCTGGGGAACGAAAATATGGATGTGGCAGTCGTAAAAATCGAAAGGAATATATAAGCCAAAATTCTGCGAAATAATTCTGCACACAGACATCGGTTAATATTAATACATTGAATGTATTCGGTAAAACAGAACACGAGTATATAATAATGTATATTGACGAGAGGAAAACTTAGGTAGGAATTAATCAGAAGCCGGAATATTAGCATAGAAAATGAATTGTATTTTTTCATTCTTCATTCATCACTTTGTGCGAAATGATAATTTCTTTCTCATGCATGCATATTATGTGTGGGAGATTTACGTGAAATGAGAAACCCTACACACTCCTTTTCCCATTCAGAAAGTAGATGAATGAGTTTGTTCGTCTTGCGACAGTAATAAAAAGCTCCACTTCCGCTCTGATTTTGTGCCAAGCTAAGCCTTCCACCTAAATTGCACCCATCAACATCGAATGCAAGTTGAAGAAAAGCGAAACTGGAAAAGTACAGACTAGACTGTATATATCCAGTGCCCGGCATGGTATATTTATGTGGGCACCTTTATTCAACTTTATGAGGCGAAATGCATCTCAATATTGGCCATAATACACTTACAAGTTGGCATATACGAATTTGAGCAGGAAGCTGGAGAAAAAAAAAGTTTGCGACAGGATGTAAAAGTACACGATGAAACAACACAACTCCTATTCGCATTCCTATTTACATAACCACCTTAATTCAAGTAGGATTTGCTCAAATTTCGTTTTGATGAGGGTAGGAGAGTTTCGTTTCATGTTCCATGGAATTTTCTCAACTTCTTGTATAATACGCCTTCAGATTTGCTCACTTTTGGTCGAGGATAATGATGATGATTATCAGGGAAAAGGAAATCCTAAACTGGAACGGCAAGCTTTGCTTGTTTTTTCCATTACGTGCACATATATCTGTATTTGTCAATGGCAAATAATGGCTGTATGCGAATAAGAATCAACAACAAAGTTTAAGCTTGATGGAATACATAATTTTGGACTTAATTCAAGTGAATAAATAAACAAAATAATATGGTTTGGCGTAGTATATATTTGTATTATATCCGTATGCTTATACGGATTCGTCATAAGTATTTCAATAATCTTTCTGCGCTGCTTATTTTACGCGAGTGGTTGGTACGAGGAATTGTTTATCAGTGTTTCTGTAGTGAAGTGAGGGTTTCCAGTGATGTGAATCGAAAACGAAGCAATGACATAACAAGTATATATGCTCATAACTGTAAATCCTCTGGAAGAGAGAGAGAGAGAGAGAGAGGAGCAATGTGAAGTGGATTTGGAAAAGAAGCCAAAAAATCTGATTCCCTCCCCGAAAACATGTTTCCATAAGGCAAGTAAAAAGGACAATATTGGTTGAAGAGAGAAAATTTGTAACACCAGTCGACTCAAATTACTGTGGAGTCAAATGACTTGTTTTATTTAAAGGAGCGTATAAAATTGAACGGGTTGGGGAGAGCTCTGGAAAATAGAGTAATTTTGAATATAGATGAGTACATGCAATATACATTACACGATGAGTGGTTATACTTAAGCTCAAAAAGAATGCATACATATGGTAGTAGTAGTATCTAGACAATATTGTTATTGCTTCATTGGTCACAATTCATATCAAAATGCATCATCCTCTATATTCCACGATGCTCATATAAAATATATGCATTCATAATGTAAGCACACGTATATCTGCATATATACAAAGGAAAACGTACCAGCTTGCCTTTTGTTTTCACCAAATACTTATAAGAGTTTTGCTTACGAAACGAAAGGGAAAGTCTGAAGGAGCTTTCTAGTTGGCTGATTTCGCTCACTGCTGCATTGCACTAGTTTTTACTCGATGGTTGGTGTGCATTGGAGACGACTACACTGCTATTGCACACTCGCGCTCCCCTTTTCCAACTCGGTTGTCATCTTGTTCATTTCGTCAGCAGTTGTTATTTGCTCCCTTCTCGTATCCTGTAGCCGAGCGCAAAAACTACTTTAACTGACTGCGCTTTTTCTCCTCAACTGGCTGGCTTGGGGGGAAAGTCTGTTGGTGACAAACAATTTGATGGGAGACCACATGGAAAACCTCATTTCTGTTGATTCCTTCGATTTGAATGCGGAGATTTTTTGGTCGGATTTCGGCTATCGGGAGATGGGAATTGTGTGGGAGCGACAGACAGTGAGTGAGTGAGTGAGTGAAAGCGGGTGGGTGAAGGAATGAGGAGCGTAGTATAGTGTAAGCATAGATGCCACAAATGCACGGGAGACTCTTTGCGGATATATATGGTTATGCATCAGGAGTCACTTGAATGTCTAAATATTCAGAGGAAATATGAAGACATGAGGAAAATCTCTGAACATTACCAAATGAGATTTATAGATTGTTTCATATGATGCCTACATTATGCACTCATACACACTCACTCACTTGGAGGCTGGTTGGGCTGATATTTTCTAAAATTTTACGCAGAAAGTGCAGATAATTGCAAGTGCGTAACAATGTCCTTCCAATAATACTTAGCCCCACGAAATTATTGTCCAAATGAAATTTACTGTTTCATAATTCACTCTCGTCTCTTCGTTTAAATATGTTCATTTTACGATATTCGATTTGATATGTAACTCGCGTTTTAGTTAACAGCGCCAAAGAAGTGAGTAATTTTCTAGTTAGAATAATACGTACATACTTATCCTCCAACTAAAATATCAGTCCGTGACTGGTTGGAGAATAGGAACTTTTTACTATACTATAAAAAGAAAATAATCCGAAAATCATGAACCAATAAAAACGACTTTTTATATTGCCCTCATAAAAGAAATCAAGTTAACTTGACTCGCTCATTTCCCCGGTTTGCTTTTGCCGCAACAAAAAAAACTCGTTCACGGCCAATCTATTCACTTGCCTCTTTTTTCTTTTTGGTGTGAGTGTTTGATTAAGAAAAGGAAAATAAAGATGAAGAAAAAGGAGGAAAATAGTGAAAAGGAGTTCTTTAACCAATCGAACCATTTCCAACGCAGGGTCTTTCCCCTCACACTTTTCTTTTTTTCTTCACTTCCTTTCCTCAGTATTTTTTCTTCCTCTTGTCGAGCACCCATTTGCTAAGAAAAAAGTTAAGCAACGTTTGGCAAGTGGGTTCTTTCTCTCTCTCTCTCTCTCTCAAAAATCTAACTTATGAACTTTGGTCAATTTTCACCATTTCGCAGAGGATATATAGACCTGTGCAACTCAATATATGTGCATTCATACATATATCAGAGACTACATTGTTATTCCCTACTTTTATATGAGCGCCTAAGTTTATTTCTCTCTCTCTCTCTCCAAGAAATTGGGCCGACTTCTTTCTCCTCATTTTTTTATCCGACCCGTTGGCTACACATGCTTTGTAAGGTACCTAAAGCACAATGTCAGTTCTACTTTTTGTTATAGAAGGAGGCTAACAAGCACACATGTTATTTTTTATATATTACGGTCCCGCTTCATTCTCTCTGTTTAGTTGGAGGAAAACAAGCAGTAAAATGCAGCAAGCAGCAGCAGCAGTCAATGCCCGAAACGGGCGAACTACATTTTGTGCATGCAGGACTGGCACTAAGGAATGCTACCGTTGTTCTGTTGTTGGATTTTCTGTTTTTTAGCTCTCAGCTACTTTCCCATTCTCTTTTTATTCTGCTCTGAAGAAAGAAGAAGTAGAAGAAGACGAGAGAAAGACGGAGAACTTCTATTAGAAATAATGTATAAAGGTGCTCATTGCGGCAGAAAACACGCGAAATTGCTTCATTTTCACGGTGACTCCACACACACTCTCTTCACACAACTTCGTCTGCACGCGGTACATACGGTGTGCACCACGGCTAATATTCTCGACGAAAGGTAGCCGGACGGAGTATAGGTATGCGAGAATAGGAATTTATATGTGAAGGAATGCATACATGTGTTCTCAGAACACTACTTCAAAATGGAAAAAGTCGGTCTCGTACAGCTCTAAAGTCTAAATACTCAGACAAGAAGCAATCTGCTGGTTAGACATTGTTACTGCTGGTTGGCTGGCTTTCGTAGACAGTTGACTGTGTGTCTTTCCCTTGTTCGGCGAGGATGTATAATTCAGTTGTACAAATCTAAGGCATTTTCTCTTGCTCGTCTTTTCACTTAAATCAAGATCTGAAAGGTGAAAACGGAGAGCAAGGAGGAAAGTATAGAGAGAGAAGGCAAGTCAAATTCCGTAGTGTGCATAACAGATGAAGTTTCTTTCGTGGAAAAAGGAATGAGCTTCCCCTTTACAAAATATATAAGATTCTGGAGGGAACACACTCTGGGAAACTGCACCGTCGATTAGATACATAAACTATTAAGGAGCAATAATTGTTTATGAAAACTCTGTGGCCGCGGCTTTCCCTAACAATAAGAAGGTAATAATACTAGGGGAATAGTAGCTTAGCTGACCTCCGAATTTCGTAATATTTTATTGCTCCAAATTTATTTATAACTTTCTTTGACTTTGTCCGGGGATTATTTTTTACGATATCAAACTCGAATAAATTGGGCGAATAATGTGGTGGTGGTGTGCGAGTTGTGTTGGAGTTATGCAATATAAAAATGAATAAATATTTTATTACCTACGTCAAACGAAGTTACATATTATTGAAAATTGAAAGTCAAATGGCCAAATGCTTGTTTATTCCGTAGTCCAATTATCTGAATCAAATTAGAATGGGTAAATATTTGGAAGAGTAAATAAAATACGCTATAGCAAATTCATTCCATCCTGGCAATATAATAAGCACACCGTGGATTTTTTTTTCTGAGCAATAGTTCATGCAGTTCAGCAATAGTACACAGTTCATGCCGTGTCCTGCTTGCCGATAATTCTATTTTCCCTAGATTGGTTCGCGTGATCTACTTTGGTTGGACTTGTTGGTTCAGCTTTTGTAATAAAAACGTGGCCATTTATATTAATTTCATAATGTGCAGCTGTCAATCAAATAATGAATTTATAAGCAAATAATTTGATTCGGTTGTGGAGTTTTCACCAGGTTGATGCAAATACAAGTTTAGGCTATGTTATGCTACTTTGGTCTATGTAAGTATTATTTATTATACCATTATTGCAAGCCATACATCGTAAGCAAGGTGAATAAGTTGCAGAAAGTGACGGGATTGCTGACCTCACTATCGTCAGACGTAAACACAAATATTTTGGTTTTTCCAGTAGCTACCTTGGGTAAACATGGCACACAGAAGGATACCATTTAAACTTAATTGTAGAAACGATTTCGAAACAATGTCGTTTATACGAAAAATGTGTTTTATTTTATCGAATTAACTCTGGACAAGCTTTGACTTCTAATTCCACAAGAAAAGTTAAAATGGCTACAAGGACAAGACAAACCATTATCCCTCTTTTAGTGTTTAAAGGTAGTGCTCGATTTTTTCTAATCGAAGCAATCAGAGTGAAAGCCCCATCTCGACAATTGCCACTGGTGCATCTAATGCAGTTGGTGTGTGGTTGTACAATATATAATGCACCTTCCACCCTTTTCCTGTTGTTGCAGTGTGAAGAAACTGCAGGAAATTGTATAGTCACCAGACGTCGGCTGCCAAATGACCGTAAACGTGACCCAGTAATCAAATGGGCTGTATTAATATATTCTTGCAGTTAAATTCTCGAGGGTAGAGAACTCCGATCACATCCCACAATCAGTACCCTTTCTCGTTCAATATTTATAATGCAACTACTGCATACATTAGAAATTCCCTGCGTTCTTGTATCTTCTTGTTCTTGTAACTGAGCAGTTCAAAGGTTTGCTCAATTCAAACATTCAAGGCGAGAAGGGAATAATAAGCAGAAGCAAGATACAATAACGGAAGAACATTTTGTAATGGTGTGTGAGTAAATTGGAAGGCTTCCTCCTCTCCCACCACCACATACCATGATAGCAAAAAAAGTAAATCAGAATGATAATTAAGATACATCTTGAAACCTGGGTCTGGGTAGCAGCAAATTATCTGAAAGGGGGAAATAGAAACATTCGAAGTCGAAGTGGAGTAATAGACTGTGAGTGTGCGTTCGCTTCTTTATTGTCTACAATAATTATGAAACCATCTACGGTAGAAACGATCGACTTGCTGCTGCTGCTGGAGATGGAGTCTCACCCAATCCTCCAGTACAGTAAGCATAATAAACAGCTTTAGGATGTAGTAGGATTTATAATCTCTCTCCTTGTTAGTCCCCTTTATCGAGGTTCTCACTTGAGTGCACTGCATCACACACAGCACAAAATTATTCGTCTTCAAAGGACAAACGCGTGTGTGTGCTTCCTTGTATCTATCTTTGCTTTGGTGGAAGTCGACGCGATGAGGGACAACTCGAGAAAACTTCTTCAATCATAATGGTAGAGCGCACGCAGATTGTTGATGTGTGATGGTGGTGTGGTACATACACGCGCTCGTAGATTGTAGACGTTTCTTATCTTCTCCTGGCATCATTTATGTGTTTGTTCCTTTGTCACAGAAAATTCTTCATCCTCTTACGGAGGATTGTTACAATTATGGCTCCTTTTTTGTAATATTTACTGGGTCGTGGGGTACTTTTGTGGTAGGCGCGTAAGTACGTTATCAGGACACAAGTTGATAAAAAGTAAGTTAGTTGTCTCAACAGGGTAGTTATATCGAGTATATGCTGCTTAACGTAGTGTAAAAAATAAGGGAATCAAAATGGACCTTTATCACGGAATATGTCTGTTGTTCACATAATTTACGTGATTTTTTTTTCATTATAAATATATGGGGGGAGTACATTACTTAGAAATATGTATTTAGTGACATAATGCAGAGATTAAAATTTACGTCTTGTAATGTCATTAAATGTTGGTTTATGTAACACAGTGAGAATTAGCACTTTCCTTTCTCCATTCACTATTCACACAGTAGGGAATTGCATTCATATATATCACACGCACCACCCCAAGCAAACGTAATTAAAACTGTAAATAAGTCATCAAAAGTGCAGCCTTAATTGCTTCCAGAACAAAAAAAAGTTTCACCAAGAATGAATTATGTAATGAGCCCATTTAAATGTGAGTCCAAGTCTCAATCACCATCTGGAACTGCATAGCATAATGTGTAGAATTTTTTTTTCAAAAGGGGGAAATGTTAAGGACATTATAACTCTTCAGCTTCAGTTTGATTAGTTATGTGCCTCTGCGCCTGCTTCCAGTAATGGAAATTACGTGTAATGCCTTGTCCATGTTCGCACTGCAACGCAATTTGTTATAGGATTTTGGTGTGGGTGCACAGATTGTTAGAACCGAGATCCCGAACGATTCAATTCGAAAGTGAAGATTAATCGATTCTCCAGGATTAACACATTTGAAGCCTATATAAAACCAACACCAATAACGGACACACACGCACTCTTTACGACTGGGGCTTTGTGTGTGCGTAGAAAGAATATGGCCATAAGTTTGATGAGCTTTTCATGACGGAGCCATGCACACAAGGACTAACTGACTGATGTTGCTGGCTGAATGCAATGGAACATAAAACCGTGATAAAAAACGTGCTATTCAATTGTATTATGTCCATTGATAACTCTTTTCTCCACACCGAGTTCAAACGGGAGTAGTGGCACTGGTCTGGTAGTGTGTAGTAAACGACTTTGCACTACTGAAATGAAAAAGTGACAAAGAAGGAGCAGAGCTCAAGTGGAGTCCTGTGTTTATGCGTAGGCCAACATATATTTTCTTTTTCAAAATGCCGAAAACACGACAGCAGCAACACTTCTTTCATCTCACTTCTTTTCCCCTCTCGAAGTTCACCCGGCTTGGCTAGAATATATATGAGTGTAACATGCGATTTTATGCATATGGATCATGTAATCATTTATTTTAGCACACGCCATGTCTCTGATAGATCCTTGGAAAGGGAATTAGATGAATGACTCTATCGTAAAAGACAAGTTAGGGAAATATGTATTTACTTTTGGAATACGTAACAGAATTTCTCCTCCGTCTCTCTCCTTCTCTCTCTCTGTCTCTCTTCTGAGGAAAGATCGAACTCGGTTTGCTTTCACCATTATTATTCGAGGCGAGCATGAGTTAACCAGTGAAGCGAATAGTGTGCTAGATTGGACCGGAAAGTAGATATATCAACATATATACAGCTACGTTTTCATACGGAATTCGTATTGAATTTCACTAGGTTGATTTTGACAAACGGTTATTGCGACAACATGGTTTCCTCGTGAAGAGTAAATAAATTTGTTGGCAGTGTGGATGGTGAGTGTGTGTGTGTGTGCAAGTGTAATGGTAGGAAAGCGGGATGTATCGAGTGATGGAGTGAGTGTCGGAGTAGTTTGAAGTGCCACAAATGACACCAAATACATTTTCCTGTTACTACAAACTGAAGCGGTGTTGGTAGTTGTATGTATGAGCATTTTACTCCGCGCTAACGTACACATTTTTGTTGTAAGCCAAAACCCTATACATACCCCCACCTCGAGAGTTGAGAGTATAAAATATTGTGAAGAACTTGGTCCAAGTCTTTTCCAATTTAAAATGTTGCAAAAAGAGAGCCCCAGCAAGTGTAGTATATAATAAGGCGCGTTTCACCGTGTGAAAGTTTTCCCTTCAGTCACCAAAATCGTTTCTCGTCGTCGTCTTCTTTTCTGTATTTCCTTCGCCCTTTTCCGCACTGCTCCTTTGAACGAGCCAAGTAAAGTGAGTGAGTGATGGAAATGAAAAGAGGTCTTTGGCCTTGTCGTTGTCACCATCACATGAAGTGTGTATATTAGTCCAAATGTGTGTGTGTGCGCACATACATACGTACACCATCTTATGCAAATATAAATCGACTAGAATATTGCCAGCTATTTGTAATTTCCCCTCAACTGTGGAATATGTTGTAGCGATTATAGTTCACAAGATGTGAGCGATTTCTCTTCTGTGGACAGCTATTTCTTTGATTGTTGGTAACGCGTAGAACTGTCGCTCTTGCGAGGGAAATGTGTGTGTGTGTATGTATGTATTACTACCATTACTCGTATATGTAGTCTATAAAGCGACACGAGTGACTTCCCCTCTAGCGATATTTTCACTCTTGATAAATGTTACACTCTCTCCCACAATGAGTTACTGCACCAGTGACACTTCTCCCATCATATTATGCTTGGGTTGCATCCGCCTCGTTGATGACATGTGCCAAGTCACTTTCCCTCTCCAATCCGATAATAGAATGCAAAAGTACATGAGAAATAAGTGAAAGACGTATTACCTATCTCGTGCGTATATCTGTATGTACATATATTATTTCCACCGCTTGTCTCACATTATTTTCTCCTCCGTCTGCGTGCACTCATATTCAAGACCACATATTGCATACGAGAGGGAAAAGTTCAAGGAAGTGAACCAACGAAACTTTTTTTAGAGATGGACAGCTGGAGGCAGAAACTATTTGTCGTAAAACATTCTTTCCAAATGAATAGTTGTGGACAGATGTATGAGTCCAAGGTGAAGGGGACACTATAGCAGAAGCACACATGGTTAAAAAACCAGTGGTGGTTGATGCCTCGCCCAAAAAAAGAACATGAATTCCTTTTTGAGAAAATGGAATGAGAGATAGAAATAAAATGGGAAACAACATCATGCAACGTGTGGACCAGACCAGTGTAGACGTTTTTCTGGAAGTTTGAGCTATGAATCCATGTATCGAAAGTGTCTTCTTCAGAGTGACACTCTCTCTCTCTCGAGGAAAAAAAATCTTTCTCCTTCTGTTTCCTTTATTGCATCCCATCATCTCGTTGCATTTTCTTCCTTGCTGGAGACTGACATATTATGCCCCTACTTGCGTAGTTGAGTGCATCCACGAAATCATCTTCACACGTGTTAGTACGAGCGGAGGAAGCGAGCCAGTAGCAAATATCACTTTTAAACGAAATCAGGAAAAAATGCACGCTTTTCTTCTCTCCTTTTTCCTATTTACGGAAAAATCGTGTTATTTCTGTTTTCTGCCTGCAGTGGTAGTGGTGCTTCGCACCCCGCATTTCTTATGTGCCTAGTCAAGTCAACCAAGTTACATAAGACATTTTTTTCCATACTCAAGGTAATACAAGAGAGTCTTTCATCTTGTCTCTTGTAATGTATGTGGTGATGTGTGAATGAATGTCGGTGTGTTTCCCTACCCCTCTGATAAAATAAGCAGAAGTGTTAAGGGAAAGTGACAGAAGCCAGAAGTGGTAGGCAGTAGGCAGCATGCTCAACTTTATATAAGCAATAAGTTCAGGAAAAGGTACACAAACAAAATTCAAGAGATACAAATTGAGTACAGCAGCACATTTGAAATGCACCTCTAGAAGCTTCGGGGAAGTATGAAACTTCTTCTTTTTCTCTGTGATGCAAAAGTGAGCTACTTTCATGAATTCATTTCTTTATGTATACAGCCACATAAATTATGTATGTTGTACATGTGGACGCAGTGAGACGCGTGCAAAACTCATTTTTACATACATACATTTATCCAATGCAATTCATGACTGTGAGGTAAAAAAATACATAGATATATTCCATTCCTACGTGAATCTCATTCCGCATCACTTCCTTCTATGGTACACTGGAGGTGAGCAATATATTTTCCTCGGTAAAAAGATGTTACCAATTTCGATGCACTTTACATCAATTTCAGAGCGTAATATTATTAGAAAGTATAAAAAACTTGGTTCTCCTCGAAGAACTCACTGTTGCATCAGCAGCAGAGTAAGAAGTTCAAAAAAATATTTTCTTCTTCAGACATTCAGTTCACACTCTGCATAATATATAGTTTTCTATTTCTCTGAATAAAGACAAGGACAGCTCACGATCAGTAGAGGCTCCTACTTTTATTTAAACACACTTGTGTAATGACGAGAGTATCCGTGTACCCTCTGAAGTTTTGAAATATAGTTTGAACGTTTCCTTTGACAAACGTGTGGCGTGCCTTTGCAAAGTAAAGAAATTCCACGATTTTTATGCCACTCAACGCCACTCGAAAATTTAAATTATTGGATGTCGTCCATTTCGAACTTAGATCGTCGCTGTCCAGGTCTCTAACCTTGAGTTTTTCAAATGATGATAGCATTTATCCTGATGCATCTCTTAATAATCGATAAAAATTCATTTTTATGCGGGACATGTTTATAAGCGCTATATATACTTGACTTAAGTAGAAATGTAATTTTGAAGAAGGAAGCATCATATTATTTCCATATTTTCTCACCAAAATGTTTCCAGCAATTTTTGCATTGGTAAGTCATATCTCTAAACCGTTTGATGTCTTAACTTGGAGAAAGATGAAAGTTTGCTAAAAGTAAACTTTTAACTATTCGATACAAGGTTGTATTACTGTTCAAAGTTCATAAATTAGCGGAGACTCACAAAAGGAGGATAGTTTACCCAAATGTATTCATGTTGAAAGTGGTGGTGGTGATGATGAATGTGAATGTGCGCCATTACCATTACCAGCACAGAGGATATAAGGTGCACAAGACACACGTGTGTGTTGTACAGGGAAAAGGGAGAGAGAGAGAGCTCTTCTTCTTCTTCTAAAAGTGAGTACCAAAAGTCCAAAGAATTTTCTTTAGAGGAAGTGCTCTAAAGAGGTTTCGGAAGCGGTAGTGGATGATGCAACAAGGAAGTTGTAAAAGCAGCAGGGGTTTCACGTACAAAAGAAGAAAGTTTCCGTTTGTTATTGCTGATAGGTTGCGAGATTAAGTAGTAGGCAGTAGGAGAGAAGGATGCGAGTGCTGAAGAAGTTATATACGCTCTTTGTTCCATGTCATAAAACTTTTTTATGGTGTAAATCATGCTGTGAATATTCAGATACATTTACAGAGGGAAAAGAAGGATTGTGGGAAAAACAAGTCAAGTCAATGAGTTGGATATGATATGGTTTCACAGAGAGAGAGAGCAAAATAGCCATGTATCACATCACCGTTTGTAACAAAAGACGCTCTATCCTTTGAGTTCAGTATTTATTTCATCTTCCGTCTCTCTGACTTCTTTCAACAGATTTTTATATAACAATTTGTACGGTTTAATACTGCAAAGTCGCTGGTTTTCTAGAGGGATGACCATTCAAATTCAAGCGACTGCATTTTGTATTTACAATTTGGATTGGCAGAAAGAAGCAGCAGAGAGGGAGAGAGAGAGAGAGAGTTTCCGCATTTCCTCCTTTGAGGAAGAAAGGAGCTTCCTTTCAAGAAAGAGAATTTTCTCCTTTTTCTGCTGAGGTGGGCCATCAGCTAACGTGACAACTCGTACTGCAACAAGCTACTTTTATTGCCTTGAAATCCTGTGAAATCCTTTTGCCTTTTCTCGTACACTTTATCAAAATCACTTTCACTTGGATGTCGAGTGTGCTCGCCATTGAGAGAGTCACCCCTCCACTCGTGTCTCGTCAGTTTCCAAAGTATTTCTTTTGGAATGTGTTCATTCCATTCAGAGACCAAGAGTTTTTCTACTACATTCCAAACCCACGGCCACAGGGATATAACCTTTTGAAAATTCTTTTTCCAAAAAACCGAAATCTAACCACCACTACATTCTTAGTTGTGAGCGAAAAACATCGGGATATTATTCACGTGAGTTTCCATTTGGAGACGAAATCGTATTAATTCTTACATTCCAAGCTTTTTTAGTTGTCAGATTCTTCTTTCTGGATTATCTATGCAATACATAATACGAACATAAATATACTTATACAAAATACGTTCATGCACGTCCAGACGAGTTTTATTGGAAAAAGGATTTCAGCCTGTATTGGAAAAGAGTAAGAGAGAAAGAGAAAACCTGGGAATTTGTCGGTTTTACATATCTGCGGTACGTGCTCCATCGGAGGTTCACCATATTTTATAAATAAACACAGTCAACTCAACTCACCGAGAGACTGCATGTCTACAATGGGTGGATGTGGATACACAGGGGGAAAGGATGAGCTTAACGGAGGGAAGAGGATGACGATGATTACATGAAAGTTATTTTTGATATCAAACTATCCTCTACTAAAGCCTCCACCATATAACATATGTAGCATACATAATCTATCGTTTGATGTGCAGAGATTTAGCAGCTTATCGGGAAAAAGTGCTTCTCCCGCCTCCTATTTGCATGCATTACATCAAACTCACGAACTTTTAATGGTCTTACTCGCATTTTCTCTTGTCGACGAAAATTTTGTAAGTGCATATAAAGTGCTTACGTTTATTTACTCGCGGAGGTAGAAATACTTAACATAAAACATGGAAAGCGTTTACCGATGCAAATGCATCATCATCATCTCGTAATCTCGTCTCTCTCTCTCTCTCTTTCCGTGTGGGACAATGAAGCTTTTAAGAGTTTTTCAGTCGTAGCAAATTAAGTTTTGAGCGGTAAACAGGAGAAAGTAAGGAAAGTTTTACTGTAATGTTAGAGTGCACAAACAACTGGAAATGTAATGTGCAGCAAAGCATATTATTCGCATTCATGAAAACAAACAATTTATATTCTTGCACAAACATGCTTATCAAACCTTGACTTTTAGAAAGACGGGGGTGGCAGCATTCGCTTTATTATAACGGTGCAAATTATGAATGGAAATGGAGGTACCCTTCTGACACATATAGGCACAAATATAATGGTACTAGACTTGAGAGATAACTGCAAAACACATTTGTTATTGAGCTCACAATATGTACATCTGAATAGATGAGGGGTATGCACATAATACGTCTCATAATTCAACACAACATCATTCCAAGCTGACTGATTATGATTGCATCGCATAAATTTTCCATGTGGAAAACCACGTCTGGAAGAATATGATGGATAAAGATCATGGCACATTCTGACACAAGTCCGACTCCTCATCCTCCTGCCCTGCCACATCTCTCTCCGCTATGTTGTGAAGTGTATTTTTTTATTATATGAAACTGAAAGCTACCATGATTACCTTCCCCGCTCAAGACACGCTCTCTTGCCTCTTTGATGGAAAAGATTTAAACGTGAAGCATACGCTTCGCTTCATTCAGAGAAAAGTGAATCCTTTCCTATTCCTCCCGCATCTTCAGCACGAAAGAACGAACGAAGCATCTCTAAAAAGTGGAGAGATTTTGGGCTTGCATAAATCTCGAATTTCTCCACGTTCAAGTGGTGAAGCTTGCAAAAGCTAGAGCTCAAAATTCCTTGACTTTTGCGTTGTTCATAGTGTTCTACCCATCAAAAGCATCATCTCACACTCGGAAACGCTACCTTGATGAATTTAGGATTGTACACGAGTAAAAAGTAATGCAATGCGATATGGTGTTAGCGCGGGGATGTGGGATATATATGGCTTTTGGAATTGGAACACACACACACATTGCTTAAATTGAATATGCATTTATATGCTAGTTTACCATATGAATATTCATGATCAATCTCGCTCTGTATTCATTTTCCTTCTCCTTCCTTTCCTTTCATTCATTCCTCCTCTCCTCCTCCTCCTTCAAATACTGCCATTACAAGGGAAAATTACATTTTGGTTGTTCGACGAGAGGGAGAAAAGAGCAAAATGGAATTCGAATTTTATTACACACAATTTATTTCTAGTTGATCCTCCACTTCCATACAAAAATACTCTCCTCAAAATTCCACTCTTCAATTGTTTGCTTGATACTCTTTCCTTTCGTGCATTGTACTCCTATTTCGGATCTGAAGAAGGAAACCTTGTGTATATAAATGTATATGTATCCCCATGCACACAATACACGAATGGTTTTTCGAATTCTAGTCGAAGTTAGTCGAATGAAAGCTCTTTCCTCTCTACGACAGGTAGTGCACATACTATATACACTTTTTAATCCTCCAGGGAGAGGAAATACATGTGAGTTACTTTTTTTACGAAGAAGGAAAAAAGTGTTTGATACTTGACGACGTGAAGAGCCAAAGCATTATTTGCTCAAGGCTTCAAGGTGAAGTTGGTGAAGGTTTTATTTTCCAAGCGGATGAAGCGAAAAGGGTTGAACAGCATGGAATAGAGAGGAAAAAATGATGTCATCGTTAGTTTGGTTAAGTGTATTGTCATATTTTATCGAATCCGATATACACGTATACCTATCTATAGTATGTGACTCGCTTGGCTGACACATAACGTTGCACTTTACCGACGTGCCTGTTGTCTTAAAAACCGCCTTTTGGAAAGTATGAATCTTTCGCCTTTTAAATCGCATCTTACTCATGGATGGAACGAATGTCAAATGCATTTACGCACGTGTGCGAAAAAACGCATCAAACATATCCTTCCTACACACGTGAGAGTAGAAAAGGCAAGTACCCCTTTTTTGTGAACGCATATTTTTTCTGTGCTCAAGTTATAACAAGATGAAGCATTTTTCCCCTTCAATGTTCGATCCTTGACGAAGCCTTTTTTATGCTCCCATGCTTGAGGCATAAAAGAATAAAAAACGATATAAATATCCCCACAGAGGAAAACAAGATTCATGACCTTTCAAAAAATTTCATTTCTCAATTTCCGACCAACAAAGCTTATTATTGATGATGGGATGGGAGGAAAGTCGTATGTGAGAGGATTTGGATGATGGAAGGAGAAAAGATCAAAAAATTATTCTTGAAAGGTATTGGTGCTTAAAATTGAAGGAAATATAACCATACGTATGTGTGGATGTGAATTTTTTAACAAAATCACTATGTGCGTGGTTGAAAAAGTCAATACATTTTTGTTGACAGGTGTTTGTGTGTGAATGGGAATAAATTGGATTTCTGAAAAATTGTTATAGATGAGCATCATGCGCATCATGAGCATCATGAGCTCTTGTCAATATCAAAGTATGAAATATTACGTAAATTATTTTGAAATATTTTTAGTGTGTACATATATCTAAATTTAGCTACTTAAATACTGGTCCAGCCAGAGAGCCCTTTCTTTGAGACAATAAGATCATAGTACACTTTATACACCCACGGACTCTTTGCCTCTCATATGACAACTCGACATTTTGTCATCCACTTCATAACAAGAGAGAACAATGCATATTTGACTGGCACACTGTCAGAAGGAATAGTATGCATGAATATTCTTAAACATATAACTGCCTCGAGGAGGAAACATAATTCTTGAAAAATGAGAAGGAGTTGTGAATGAGTTGACTCGTGTAATATAAGGACGGGCACTCACTCACTCATGTACCCAAAGGAATTCAGGCAGAAGGGTATGTGATGACGATGATGATAATTGATAAGGTCTAAAGGGCCCTTTGTCTTTTTCTTTGCTCCATACGAAGAATTTAAAAAATCTTTGATTCATCAGCATGACCAAAGAGTGTTGTGTAGCAGAGTGCAGAGCACAAATATATGAGACACCAAGCCTGGCTAAGGTAATGCCAGCAAACGATCGATTTTCCGATGATTGTTTACCTTCTAAAAGCTTGGAATTTCCTGGACATGTAAATAATAAAATGTCATCGGTATTTGCTATTTGCCTTCAGGACAATAAATAAATGCGTGGGCTAAAATATGTAGCAAGTTGTGTATTTCATATGGTTAAGTAGGTATGCGTTGTCTCCGAAAAGCGTTGACTTTTTGTCCTCGAAGCAGACTACCTAAAACGATTGTCGATCCTGTGCTTATTCATGAATATCCCGTGACTTCAAAACAAACTCATTATTTGAAAATTTGAGACCATTACCTATAATTTATTTGCATTAGGAAGGCCTTGAAGATCTGAATGAATTTCTTTCGCAATAAAGATTTCCTTTGAGTTACTTTGAGTCACTGGGCGGATATTCGCAAACATTCAATTTAGTTAGCCAATTAATATTATCTTGCGTTTAGCTTCCCATGAAATTCGCTATCCAGTTATACCTAATGATAACATGTTACACATATTTCCCAGTGTACAGTGAGTGAGTAATTTAGTTTCTGGAAAAATCTAGATTTCAATTCTATAGGCAATAGGCACTCAATATGTGTCCTTGGATAAATATAAATAGTGTACAATGTACAGGGAAATGGAAGGTGTGTACGGAAAGCATCCTAGTTCCAAGTAGACAAAAGCCGAAAATATTCGCACCACCTCAAGTCTTCAGTTTTTTTGTTAAAATATTCCACTTGTGTAGTAAGCACAAGTACCCAGCCATTTCCCCTTTCCCGGTCTACATCTGACAAGTTCATGCAAAGAGCTCTAGAAGTGAGATCTCTAATAGAGAAAGGGAAAATAGCTGAAAATGAGCGAATTGCCCACATATCACACAAGTCTCGAAAGCTCTGACACTGACACATAAAAAACCTGGACAAGCCCAGTGGGAACTCAAGTAGCACCATGTACATAAATACGTACACTTTTGGTTGTGATGTGAAGAATCAGGAAAAAACGAGTCTGGCCATGAATCATCAAAAAACCCAGGGAAAATAATGCGTATAAATATGGTGTGCTCTTCTGAGTTTATACACAACACAAACTCTTTCTCTCTTTCAGCATAAGTATTTGCGAGCACTTATGTTTTCCTCCGCAGAAAAAAGTGGCCCATATATATCCCCGACAGTTTTAGGAAAACCACACACAAGGCGAGATAAGTTAGCTCTCTCCGCATTTTATTCCAGAATGGCATATCAGCGCGCACTGACACTGGCAGCAAGATTTTTTCTCTCTACTTCTTCTGGAGAGCATGAAAAGTGGGAGAGAGAGGAGCACAACTGCCTGGTACAAGAGACCACAAAGCAATTCCTTGTTCGTACATTGTACACATTCATTAGTGAGGAGATTAAGTAAGCAAAAGAGAAAAGAACTGGGGGAACTGCATTGAGACTCAGGAGGCAAGTCAACAAGGAAGCGCAGACTATACAACGTCAAGTTGCTTGAGGTCTTTCAAGAGAGAGAGAGAGAGAGGCACACACTATATATACCCAATGAACATTTATAGTAATTTAGATCACCACACAGAGTTGTGTAACTCGGCATGAATGAAAGTTGAGGGAGAAGATCCCAATTTTATACTGTGGGGCATTGTATTTTTTTCTTCTTCTCGAGATGCAGTGTTGAGAGCAGACGGAGTAGTAGTAGTGAGCTGACTAGTTATATATAACAGAAAACACAAGAATAATAAAACTTCATGTCTCTGGCATAATAACAGCATAAAAAGCAGAGGAAACAGAGGAGAAGCATTCATCATGTATTCTGAGAACGTTTGTTGGATGGGAGTAGTGGTCGGACTGAGGAGGAAAAACGAGGTGATATGCAGTGTGGTTTATATACCAGAACCAGCACACAGCTACTATGCTTTTGTTGGAGTCCTCGTTTGCGAAACATTTCTACACAAAAACTACAAAAGAATTTCAGTGAAACTCTTATAAGGATATGATGATATGACGAGATGAAAGTCACCGGAGAGAGAAAGAGTCCATCCTGCACCAAAAAAATACCCTCGCGCAAAACTTCTCCCTCATCAGTCTCTCCCACTCACTTTCTCTGGAAGCAACTTGAATTTTGTAGGACTTTTCTTTTTGAAATATGTTTCACGAGAAAGAAAATAGCTTTCATTTCTCAAGTGTATTTTCTATCTTTATAGTTGCCTATGTTCTCCTTCTCATTTCCTTGAAGAGGAATTGAGCCAGGCTACTTATATTCTTGAGGAGGAAAAATAAATATAAATATGTATACCAACTGTCGAATTACGTTTGCACAAATTGGACTCTCAATGGAAACCGACTGACCTTATTGAAATTGAAAGTAAATTATATGTTAAGTGACTTGTTCACTTGCAAAGTGGACGGGTATTCAAACAAGTAATCAGAAAGTCAAAAAGGGTAGGGTGGGGTGTTCCAAAAATTACTTCCATCAAAAGAAGGCATACACTTAACATGAATAAACATGGCAGTCAAAAATAGGTTTCAAGATGGGAGCAGGAAGAATTTCGATATATAGCAGTACTTGTGCCTAATATTGTATATATGTACTTGCAACTTACAACAATCGTCATTGTGCGCGGAAAAATGTATGTCAAGTATTGTACATTTCTCCTCCATTCGTTACTGGAGAGCATAAGTAGAATCCACTTAACGAGATTTTTTTAACTGCTGGTCTCAAGTTTGAAGTCAAGTTCACATTTTTCTGTCTGCGTTTGGTATTTGAGAACAGTGTCCTTTTCACTTTGAAATGGAATAGTAGAGGCTTGTTTATTTCCAGGTTCTTATTTTTAGCAAGGACATTTTCTGTATATAGGATTTTCCTAAAGATGTATACCATACATTTTATAAATTTTTCGCTGACATGACTGACTGTTATTACCCTTGACTTGTTTGATGATGACTTCTTTGAAAAGGTAGACTCCACAGTTGGGTTATGTGTGCGGACAGACATTCTAGATGAACTGACTTGCATACCTCATCCACGTCAAAAAGGAAAATTTGCCTCAGAGGAACGCACTTCCCCTTGCTCCACATCATCTACAAAAGAATACATTCAAGTTTGAAAGGAAAGAATGGAAGGATAAAAAGCATCTCGACAATGCACTCTTTTTCATGTGATCCCGCATGGCTCGACCATAGTGTTTCATTATACCTTCCATTTAAGTTTTTATGACATTTGTGTACAATTTTCTGCATGTCCTTTTTGACTTCCTCCTTGCTTGTCTTCCATTTTTTGCGGACAAAGCAAATTAAAAGAAGAAAATTGGGAGATGAGGACGTTCGTGGAATGCGATTTCTTATGACGATATTTGAAAAGAAATGTGTGGAGGAAAGAAAGCATGCATTTTTTCTCATTTGAGGGAAAGGAGAGTTGAAATGGATGAAAAAAGGATGAGAACAAAGTGATATACATACATTTGACATGTGTTGTGACAAATGAGATACCAGCGTGAATGAATATCCCAGCATTCTCGTCCATTCTCAATGACGTTGGTGTATGTGTGTGTGAAGGATAGCTTGTTTTTGTTCTCTGTTGTTTGAGTCACCCAAAGCCAAAGACGAGTATAGCTTTACACTATTCAAGCGTCCTTGTGTAAAGTAAAACACATCGCACACATTCTCCAGAGTGAGATTGAGTTCATGCCGGAGAGGAAGAAAATATGAAATTCAGGGACATATTTTGTTGTTTCGCTAAATCTCCAAAGTCTATACGGATTTTGTTAAACTTTCTCGTCAAATTTTCCACTCCTCCCTGTAAATTGAGTTTTTAGGGTTTAAATGTTGAATTATTCAAGTGCTGGTGTCCTCTGTGGCAATTCAACTCACTCAGTCACTTTTTTACTCTCTCTGCTCTGTGCACAGCGATATCTCTTTTCTCCTCGTGTACGTGTGGTGTACATTGTACAAACATGAACAAAAGAGAGAGCGTTTTTCGGTTGGGTCAGAGAGGAGAGAGATCGAAACAGAGAAAAAGTTTTTCTTTCTCTCCTGAAGCTCGGATAAAGAGAATAGGGAGCAGTACGATACCAGTGTTTACTTGGATTACGTAACTTTTTTTGTGTACAATCTATTGGATTGCATACAAGAGGGAGAACGACCAGGCATAGGCAAACACTTGGTGTTTGGTCAGAGTAGTTTTTTCCCTTTCTCTCTCTCTCGGGTTTTTGAAGTATTACCCTTGCATAGATTTTGCGGCTATGAAAGGGTGACTAGCCGTGACCGTGACGTTTCAACCACCAACCAAATCGTATAATATTCTGCTGACTTTGCTGTTGCACACTGGGGTTTGAACGGAATACAATCAAAATACTTTTGAAGCAAAGGGGACATAGAGAGAGAGAAAAAAAGATGAAAGTGAACTTGTCGTTTGTATTGGTGGGGATTTTCCTGGCAGAGACATATGAATCAAGCCAAAGGGGATGTGTGGAGTACACCATTTAAGATCAAATGTGTCACGTTCAACGCTCACCCTTCTTTGTCGAAATAAAATGATACACAATTAAACGAACCTGTATTGTACAACGAAGAAAGGAAGGAAACCAAACCAGAGTTTTTCTATTACATTTTGTCACACAAGAAGGGCACGGCACATGCATCAAAAGGAAATGCTCGAGAGCCTTTTGTCTGAAATGCATTAAAATAAAGGAGAATTGAGAGTACGCGAGCAGTAAATAACGTTTAATAATGTGGGACCTTTTGTTGCAATAATTGCCTGTAAAATATAAATTACGTTAAAAAAAGCTCTGCTGCGAGTGCAAAAAGGGTTGAGTGAGTGCATTATTTTTCTAGCTGGAGAAGTCAGGGCCATCGCCCCAATGATTTTTTGGAGTTGGTGCAACATTGATCACACTTTTAGTTTCAAATGCATGGATCCATTAAAATATCATTTTACGTTGCATTTTTCAAATTATTTTTTATTCTACTGAAATTCCCCCCAGACAATTTTCTTTTCGGTGCACTTGAAAAATTAATTTTATTATTTGAAATGGTTACAGCCGGCATTAATTAAATGGACATGCAACAATAATGATGCAATCATTTTTTTGTGTACGAAAAAAATATGTTCGTTCATACATGCAATATGCATTAAAGCGTATGATAGATAAAAGCTTATAGTGATTGCATCCATCAAAAATGTATTTTTTTTACAAGTTTCACTCCAAAGTTCCATTCTTTTAAATGATCTCTCCAGAGTCATTTGCATTATTGTAAAAATCCATCTGCATAAAAGTCTACTGCTGCCATATACTTGTGCGTTTTACCCATTCAACTTAATAGCCACAATCCAACTTTTCCTCCTCTCTGATTTCTCCTTTTATTAATGCCACACCAGTTTTCTCCGCATGCATCCTAAAATGAACGCACTTCTTCGGGGGTTTTTGGCGTGAGAAGTCGTTACACAAATGTGTTGCAAGTTTTAAGAAGCAGACAGAGTTTCTCCTTTCTCTTTGAAAATCCACGAAGGGAAAGACAGAGCATCCATTTCACAGCTTTGGAGAGATGTAATTTTTTGGCAAAGGCACAAAACCATCTTTTGACAATGACTTAGATTACTCTCGCCAGGAAAAATCTCGGACGAAGCGAGAAAGGGAAAATGAATGCTTCTGGGTATCACTCTTTAAGGGTTAAATTGTCAAGATCTCTTATTTCTATTAAGGCTTCTTCGAGCGAGCATTCCAAGAAAAGGGAAATACCATCATCATCATTCCGCACCAACACCATTCATATATATTTCTCCATATACCATCCGCAAAACAGATGAAGAAAATAGCACCCTGCGCTCCTCAAAGGAGAAGATCCAAATGATTATGCGATACATTATCTGCAAGCTTTATGGAGCGTAAACCACAAAATTGCCTAACATTCAACAAGAAAAGCATGAAAAACTGGAGAGAAATGTAATGTTCCGCTTTAGCCTCTCTCTCTCTCGCCGTTACACATCCACAAGACCACTCCATCCTTGCCACATTTACGCGAAGTTGTGTTTTTTGTTTTGAATTCTACTCTCCTCCATTCATCCCTTTCTTCGTAATGGTTAACTACGAAAGGCTGTGGGATAGGCCATCTTTAATCTTTCAAACAAGACGTCATCATCATAAGCAATATGTGTGGATGTGGATGATATAATCATTATCTTGCGAGAGGAGAGACACCCCAAAAATACAATATCATCCTCATCATCATCATCATCATGAGCATGAAACAGGAAACAGGGGACTGCACCACAAACTTGTTCATGGTTATGTAACAAAGACAAGAAACTGTTATGAGACTAGCAGAGTATTTTTTTAACTTACTGACACTACTGCTCAATAAAATTCTTATATAATTACAATCCAGGCATTAGCATTATGATCATGCTTTCTCACTCCAACCCAGTCCATAGTAAGTAATCTTCAATGTCAAAAGCGTTTCAGAGTGCGGTAATTACACGCTGAGAATAAACTCAATCCCTCATCAAGAAAGCAAACATTGGAGAGAAAGTCAGTACACTCTTTCTTGGCCATGATGATATACTAAAGGAGAAGAAAACAGAAGAAGAAGGAGGAACTTAACAATAAAAGATAGTGTAATATGAGAATGATGATGATGATGATGCCGAGAGTATAGCATAATGTAGCATATGCTTTTCAGTATGGACACCAAACTCAGACTTTTACCACTTTTTTTAATGATAAGCCATGCCAGAGTCAAGATGGGAAATTCATTAAAAAATCACTGTTATTCTCTCTGTTTTGCTGAGTACACGCTGTGCATAATGTACCCAAGCAATTTCATCTCATCTTTCAGAAAATGCAGAACCGAGAAGGAGAAGAACTTCTGTTAGCTGCTTCCAGTTTGTAACGCTTACATTTTTATATAAATGTTTCTCCATTTTGAGTATTAAATATCTACACGAACTTCACAGACTTGAAGGTGGATTACACTCTCCGCGAGCCTTGGTTGCGCAATGGAGAAAGTAGGTGTGTTCACACGTATGTGTGTGATCCATCCGTATGTCACGACACGGGCGAGAAGAAGAGAGGGAGAGAGAGAGAGAGAGAGAGAGAGAGAGAGAGAGAGAGAGACAAGAGCTAGTCAGGAGATAATTAAATC
>JAQFZW010000826.1:0-40792 GCA_034687055.1 Heteromurus nitidus | reverse complement strand
CAGCGGGAACCTCAGCCTTTGAATAGTTCAAGAGCCAATCACACAGTGCCGGACACACACACACATGGACACACACAGGGACACACACTCATTTCATTCCAGCTTTATGTGTATAGATATATAATATATACAGAGTGATAAAGAGAAAAAAGTTTTTGGCCGACTTTTTGAAGCATTAATCGCATTTTGTAGTTGGGCAAATGAACAAAAAAACACACCATCGCTCATTCCACTCGCTTAAACGAGGAGAGACTCAATTCACAGCCATTTTCCCGTGGCTACACATCACACAATCACATAACGTGTGTGCCGAGAACAGCCCATGCACTACGTGTGCATATGGGTTGAGTAAATAAGGGTAGAGCGACGCAGACACTCACATATCTATCATCTCTGTTTCTTGATAACGACGAAAAGCACACAAAAAGCACAATGTGCCATGTATTGACTTGTGTGTGTGTGTGTTCATAGCTGGAAGCTAGCTTTCCGAAATGTAGTCCATTCCAACTTTTTTTTCGGGACGGGAAAAGGAAAGCAAACTGGATTTACAACAACAGCTCCAAGTCAGAGAGAGAGAGAGTGAGAGATAGAGGGTAAAGCTAAGTTAAACCTTCGTATATACTCCTTTTGTCAATTCCTATTTATTTACTTGTCTGACCAGCAAAAGTAAAAGCTGACGACTAGTATTAGGAAGGGTAGCAGTAGCACACATTCACTTTCCCTTCAAGTTTTTTTCTGCGGCTAAGCTCTTTTCTTTTAATCAAACAATGAGAGGTTTTATGGTATATTGTGTACACAGAGAAAGCATATTAGTATACGCATAGAGACAGTATGGTAGAGAGTAGTATTCTTTCAGAAAAAAATATATATAGCGCATTGTGACTTTCCTTCTGTTCTGCACTTTCACTTTTACTTACACCAGACAGAAGAAGACGAAGGGGAAAAAATCACGGCGCAGGAAATAAAAGACTTGACTTATATGAAATGAACAACAAGAGTATGCGAAAAGGAGGGAAAATAGAACCGTTTTAAGCTGAAGGGATATAGATCATCTTAGACATGTTTTTCGTTGGAAGAAAAGAAAGAGAGAGAGAAAAAAGGTAGTAGTATTCTTTTTCCTTACTTACTTACTCCTATCAAAGTACAAGTTTTTTATAGAAAAAATGGTAGTTCACCTAACAATGCGGTAGTACAAGAAGATAACAGCATTCAATATAGTGGGAACTATCCACACAGAAAACAGAAAGTTCAGGAAGTGGAGGGAAAAAAGAGCGGATATTCCCAAAGCCCGTTTTCTCCCGACTTTTTTTTCTTCTCCTTTTTTTGACCAACTTTCTTTTCTTCTTACACCAAAAGAGAAATATCAGTGATAAGTGAAAGGAAGAGAGAGAGAAAGGGGCACACAGACAATTTGAAGAAGATGGTAAAGGGAAAACGAAGATGTAAAAAACATGTCAAGATCGAGTTTCCCCTATTTTTATATTTCGTATAAAGTATCCAAGTATAAAAAAGGGGGAAAAGGCGTTCTATATTAAAGGCCAACTTTCAACTTTCCATCCGACGATATGATCATTGTGATGATGATAACGATGAAGATAGTGATAACCAATGTGAGTACTTTTTTCTTCTTTTCTCCCTTTTCCCACTTTCACCAACTCAATTTCAGGACGAGGAGAAATTCACACTACTCTGATGATTAGGATGTGAGGGAATGTTCGTTAGTTACTTTTCCTTCATTTTTTTTTCTTCTTCTCGTTTTCAGCACAAAAAAGCAATATATATATTTAATATGGAACTACGTGTAATATTATTACTACAAAAGATATAATTGTTATTTTTGCCCTGATTCCATTCACACAGGAAATGCCCGACTTTTTCCCATTTCCTGCAGAGTCAGAGAGAGAGAGAGAGAAAGCTTGCTATATAATTTTCGTATAACCAAGTTCACATTTTTCCTCGTCTCTTCTTTCATTCTTTCACTAAACCTATGAGTTTCCTCTCCGATATTTTTTCATCGAGTGAAGAAAGCGATAGAGGTTTCAATGAATCGAGCAGAAACCAGAATAGGCAATGGATGGCTGAGCTGATCTCGATGTTCGTTCGTATGTGTGAGAGCATCCATGAATATTATGTTTGTGTGTAAGAATTTTAAAACTTTTACTCACGATCGAAAAGTTGGGTAGGTACCAGCTCATCTTTTATTTGAACACATTATCCCAAGTTTACTTGTTATGCGTAAAATATGCTTACAATTGAGAATGGGCATGTTTGTTATGATAATGTGAACAAATTTAGCAAAGTTGACTACATCGACAAAATGCTACTCACAATGTAAATTATTCCTGTGTAAAATGCGTTTGTGAAGCAGACGACGTTGAATACAACTTCATAATTTAATCCCAGGTAAAAAAATATGGGAAAATGCATAAAGATTCAAATGGCATTTTCTCAATGACTAAACACACTGGTTTGGTTATGATTCGACGAAAGATGTCTTATAGAGATTAGGGGAAATGGAGTTCCCCAACAAGAACCATTAACTGCAAGATACATAAGTAGCGGCGGAATAGAGCTGAGATAACATCATTGAAAGGACGAGACGCAACGAACATGCACATCTCACCAAAGGATAAACTGATAAACTTTAATAAATGTAATCAAGTATATAACATGTACGAATATTGACTGCGTATAAACGCGTAGTATAAAGCTATAAGGAGAAAGTAAAAGCTGAGCAAGCTGTACAGATAGAAAGGATATATGAATCTCGAGCGAGTATAAAAAGAAGCTGATGAGGATCACACTACTGATGAGATGCACAAGCACGACGAGTTTTTCATCTGGATACATATATTCAGTGAGCGCATCCAGAAGAAAGGAGGAATGAAAGGCGAGAGAAAGCAGGAGCAGCTTTTTCCTTTACGAAGAAAAAAAATACTCAAGGAGAGAGAGAGGAAGTAAAAGGTCTGCTCTCTTTCTCCCAAACCAGTCCTACTTTCTTTATGCGACCTATTTTGATGTCTTTCTCTACTTCTTTTGGCTTTCCTCTTTCATTGCATGATTACACAACGCTGCGCTCTGTTTCACTATCAGAGCTACTTCTGTTCTGAGCCGAGTGAGTTCCTGGTAAAAAGGGGGGAAACAGTGAGTTAGCACAGGGAAGACATATAGGTGAAAGTGTGTATTATATGGCTGCTGGAGTAGTTGCTAAAAAGGAAAGAACTCCTTTTTTCCTTTCTCTGGTTTTCTTCCATTTCTCTCGCCCAGGTTTACATAAGGGAGCACACCTAATATGAATAATATGCGCGTGTCTCTCTTGTGAGCTTTCAACTTCTCGCTCTTTGAGCATTGATCAAAAAGTGGAAAATTTTCAATGCTTCTTTACTGAATTCAAACGGAAATTATGCTTATTAGAAAGTCTCTAATTTTATGGACATTTTGAGGTCTAGGGTTTGAGGTTAAAAAATTTATGGGTGTGCATGCACGTCTGTATTCAATGGAGCCGTTGATGGGCATAACACTAGAGAGAGAGAGAGGAAAGTTAGGTTCTTTTTTAGTGTGAGTATGCTTAAGGGAAGATGTGAAGAGTGGAAAAGTATAAAATAAGATCTATGACTGTGTGAGAGATCCGCTTTTGCCATTTCCTCTTGCTCTCATCTTCCTTCTCCTGCTTTGCATCAAATGCCGAGAGACACTCAAACCAGATGACGTTGTGGATGTATATGGTTATGTACATTTGATCATAAAATATAATAACTTAATTCAATGGAACTTTGGTCTTCTTCTTTCGGTTTGGATCGAGAAAGTAGAAAAGCGAGGAAGAGAATGTCATTTTTTATCTGGAAAAGTGTGTGCGGCATGTGCGTTTAAGTTCAATTAGAAAAGAGTTTTTTCTCTCTTTTACTCTCTTTCTCTCTAACAATCGGAGTGATCATTATCATAATCGTATAGAATTCGGAGGATGTTAGTTCATCGTCTTTTGCCTTCGAACACTTTTCTTTCCTATATTTGCTCATTTCTCTCTTCCCCAAACTCAATTCTCTTCATCCGTCCCACTTGAGATATCGCACACATCCATCTCAAACTAATTCCCTGTTCATTTTGATCAGTCTCTAGAAGAACTTAGCGAGCTTTACTTAATATTTCACCATTTTCTTAATTCTCTACTTTGTGACTCTTTCTACGTCTTATATCTCTCCCTCCTCTCTCTCTCTCTAAACGGAACTCTTACAATTAGACGAGACAGTGGAAATATTATCCATTCCTTGGAAAAAGCGAGTCACGTTTTTGCCAAAGTTGGTATACTTCTTTTTTACTATTCGATGGTATATTTTTAGATGTAAATGTCGTGTATTTTCCAGACCTGCTTCTATTTGTATGTACATACTCGTTTAAGGTACAAGTGGTACTTAGGACGAAGAGCAGTGAATTGTTTTATTGGCATTTAAATAGTTGTACTTCAACGCCGATTGAGAATCTTGTGAAATTGTTGTAAATAACAAAACACGCAGATAGGAAGAAGGAAGAGTGCTGCTTGATTAGTAAGAAGATGCTAACCTGATGGACTATGCGTGCATTTCGCACTAAGAAATAAGAATGTCATTATGATAATATATATTGGGATGCTAGATTTTGCAGGCATTCTGAGAATTCAAAGTCGTCACATCAGATGAAAATAATTTAAGAAACATTTGTCTTGTGCAAGCACAAGTTCAGGAACTGTTCTGTCTCCGATAAATAAGTAGCCACTTAATACAAGTTTTTTTTATTGAGCCTTGATATTTCGTTTTAAATCATTTTCCATTCCCTGAAAATTTGCTGTGTTTTTATCTACTACTTGTCCGGTCTAGTAAAATGTCCTTTGACTGCACTATCTCTTCCAAGAATGAGCGTATTTGTATCGGTAAACCTTCCGATGAAGCTTTTAGATATCCACTTGTTTCCTCAATTGGTTTGAACAAACTGTTCGGCGAATATTATCTCAAGAGACGTAAGGAATGGCAACAAGGCTTTCTCTCTGCTATGGCAGTGGCAGTACATAACACCACCAATTATATTTTCTCTCTGTTCCCAATTCCTCCTATCAGTCCTTCACAGTTAAAAGCCGAAATGATTGGAGAGATATGAAATCCCCTATTTTCCCGAAGCCAAAAGGAAATTCTGCGGATTCACCGAGTAAAGCTATCAAAATCGAATCATGCGATGAACATTATTTTACCATTGCATTGCACAAAAAATGTGTAGAAGAGGAATACGACAAGCAAACCAACAAAAACAGTTGGAGCATATATCTATCCACCGAAAGTACGGACATTTGGATCCTGATTCCAAGGAAAACCAATGGTCGACTCTTCATTCTCGTAACTGGCTATTGTACGCTGCGCGATAGCTAGGTCGAACAAGTCAAAACATTTGGAATTCCAATGTGAGCGAGAATCTTGATAAGAAAATATTGTCGCTCTCGATGGCTGACGGGGAATACGTTATATCTCACGGGTGAATACAAAAGAGTGTCCGCTTTCCGCCTTACGAATAAAAAGAGTTACAAAAGGGCGAGGAGGAACATTGGCGCATATATTGCTTTTCTCTACTGATATAATTTCTGGCCAGAGTTTTTGTGTCTTGTTCCCAAAAACTATCGCCAACAATGATCGTCGTCATCAGTGTGTATATAATGGAACAAAAAAATCGGATCGGATGAGCGAGTCCACACAACTCTCGCCATACTTCTATTAGTACATCCAGCAATAAAGAGGAGAAAGACACATGGAATTTACACATAAATGTAAAAAAATCTTTATACTTCTTCGTACTTTTTCCTATTCACATATAAAGGTTCTCCAGACTGCAGCTAATCGTAAGTTAGTACCAAAATATATGGGATATAGTCTTCTATTTATAGAGAGAAGCATACAATGTGTGTGCACGGTGGAAAAATGGTTAGGTGCATACATACATTCACCACACACCTAGATTGTATCTTTTATGTATTCATGGCAGGGAAACAAAAATTAGACTTTGGGGACTTGGGCCTGTCCTCTTTGCGAGGATGAAAGGGGCTGAATAAATCACTTGGATAGAACACAAACAACTTCGATATATTCCGAGGGCGAGTGAGTAGCGGTATCAGTAGTGTGGCCGTAGTGTGTGTGTGACTTTGTGTGGTGGTGGCGGAGCCGACGAAGCGAATGAACCATGAGCCAAAGAAAAAAAACGAAGCCGATCAAAAATACATACATAAAAGTTATATCTTATGATGATAGTTCGTCTCTACAAGAGTTCCCTTTTCGCTGGGTGCAGAAGTAGCCATTTACTTGCAGAAATAGCAGAGTACAAGGACTACGATTAGAGAAAGAGGAGAAAGAGTGATTGCGAAAAAAGAGAAAAAGTAAACTTTGTGAGGGAGAGTGTTCTCAATGCTTCCACTATGTGTGAGGATTTTTCTCTCACTCCATTCAAATAAGTAGAAGTATATGTATAATTCTCACTGCCGTTACAAATATTGATATAAGTCGCGTAAAATGGGGAAAATTCAATAATTTACTATCGGAAAGAACATATATATCCACTATCGAAAAAATGTAGTTTTGGTAGTTATGTCCTTTATATGTATGTGTTGTAAGAAAGAGTGCCAATTTCTACAGTATAATGTATGCTTAAAGTCATAACCTATAAACTGCACTTACGCGTCACAAGTTTTATGTGGAAACTTGAGAATTATTTTGTATGTGAGTATAACCCTTGGACTCACTTCGTTGATGAAAGTCTATAGCGATTTTTACGATGCAGTTAGTATTACAAATTCAATGAAAAACTGCAGACTACTTTTTTTTGCTTCGGAATGAGAAACAAGTACTAAAATATGAATATACCCATAACTGGCCAATTGATACATGTACAACAACGTACAGCATTGTTCGTCTCAATTGTTTTTGTTTTCTTTCTAGTTTCTTGATCGCTGGTGCGGTGTGCCGCAGTCGAGTTGCAGTAAAAAAAGCTTGATGTTAAACTAATGAATGACAGTGCGTGTATCCATCCATTTATTTTTCTAATAACTACTTGTGTGCTCTCAGATTTGTGAGCAGTAGTGAAATATGCCATGAATCGTGAAGTAACCTCAACCCGAATTTAATTGAAACGGGTGTAGTCTAGCCCCACAAACCTTCAGCACTGGAAACCGATTATAGGAAAAACCTTGAACCCAAAATTGAATACATATTGACATAGGCTAGACATGTTGCAGTCCACCATCAAATTTTCTTTTGTGTAATACTCAAGCAATACTGTATTTTTCCACACAAAAAACAAATTTTTTTCAACCACAAAGGGGATATTTTTTGTGCATAGCTAAAAGTACATTGTTTGTATTGCCTTGAGGCTGACACGCACACAAAGAAGGATATATATAAGCAATTGTATTTTTTAAACTATTGTTTTCCCCGCAAAAAGCAATTTCCTTTCGTAAGAGAAAGCATATAGATCACCTTCAACTTCCTTCGTGATGCGTAATTCTCCTCTCCTTTCTAACGTTTATGTCTGGAATGGTCTACTCCACTATACAATGTTCGCCTTGCCCTTTCCAGTTTTTTTCTTATGCTCTCCTTCTTTCTTGTGTTATGTGACGAGAAAATTGTCTACTGAAAAGATCCCTTCGTGTCATCATTCCATCGCATCGCATCGATGGAGACGAAGGATCTATAAAAAAGCTGCTTGCATTTGGCCAACATAAGAAAAGGTGTTCTTGGAAATTCACTCTACGCAAATGCGACATGACATCTGCAAACTCTTTAAAAGACTCACATTTGCCCGCGTAATGGGATGAGTATTTGACATTTTAGTTCAGGAGAAAAAAGGTGTACTCTACAACCTTGTGTATGTATGCACACACACACACACACACCTCTCTTCTCGAAAGATATAAAGCTGAAGGGGAAAAATTCTCGTGTAGAAAAATGTGAAAGTAGCATTTGCAGGAGCTTAATAGTACTTTAAGATGCAGTACTTTTAGCAATATAAGAAACATTTTTTTTCAACCATTGTCTTTTTTATTCAATTGATGTGAGCTACAAGAAGCTCTAAAAATAACGTAATGCTAAGCAGAAGCAGATGATCTCTAAAAATATACATATAAAAATGTACATAATAGGTAGAGAGGAGAATATAGGAGTTTTATGTGTAGAGAGGATGATGCTCCAGACATTTCACCTTAATACCCTCTGTTCCCAGTACACACACGTGTGAGTGTGTCTTTTGAGAAGCCATACGCGAAAACTTTTTCAACAGTCTGTTATATTCATGGAGAGAGAGAGAGAGAGAGAGGAAAGGCATGAATGCTTCAACGTCTGGTACTTGTATGCAAAAGATTTTTTTCTGAGTATGGGTATGCGTCTACTACTCTACATCTCTTTCCCCTTTCATCTTCAACTTTCTTTGCTCCCTTTTCCCTCTTCTTTTTCGCTTCACTGTCCTTCTCTCTTGTGTTTTCCTCTGAATTTTATTGAACTTTTCATCCACACTATTTTAGCATAACGATCAACTTTGAGGCTATCGCATGTGAACAGTCAAGCCATAAAATGGCAAGGTGACTTTCCTTTCTCTACCAAAGAATCCTCTCCCTCTCTCTCTTACATACTTTTCTAGCCTTTCGAGAGAATAATATGGAGATGATGCCCCTTGTAGAACACATTATTTCGAACTCTCCGATATATTTGTATGTATAATTTAGGCACATTTCCCCCTTCTATGCATGTACTTGCAAATACCTCTTCAATGTGGCTTCCTTCTTTTTCTCCTTTGCATGTTTCAAGAGATGACTGGGAGAAAATACCCACCATCTTCTATTTGCTCCCTTAAGCAGTAAAAATGGAGACAGGAGTAAAACGAGTGCACTTTCTCTTTTGATGTGCGTGTACATTGCCATATATTGCATAAACGAAATGTATATACATGTTCAAAAGCGGTGTAATGTGTAATATTTATATAATGGGAGCATGCAACCCGTTTTCCTTTCCATAATGGCAACTTAGCGGAACTTTAAGTGGAGAAATTTTGCTATACATATTCCGAGTAGCTGACTTGTCTTGAGCAAGTTTTACATAATGTTTCAAAATCCAAAGGTAGAAGGCGAAGGACTGCTGTGGTTGCCACAATTCAAAATGCTGAGAAGCAGTTATTTTCCTTATGCAATGCTCGTGCAAAGTTATGAAACTGTCCATGATTCTGAGACAAGCACTGGCACATAAAGATCAAAAATATTATGGAGGACTGGGACGCAATCTCGTGTCTTTATCAAGCCCCCGGGTACTGTACTTTATTTGCTCATGTTCCCAAAGTTCACCGTATTCATGCTTCCATATAGTTCCATCAGTGACGAATCCCATAATGATATCCCTGCGGCAGAGCAAATACAATCTCAGGTATGCATATATTTGCAGTAACCGTGACTCTTCTCGATTTCAAAAGTAAGTAAAGAGTCTTTGGTGTCCAGTTCACTCCTGCTCGAGTACTTGTGATTGTTACGCTCACTCGTGTAGACATATGCGTTCAGTTAGTTAAATGCATGTTCTGTGGTCTCTCAACTTCAATCATACAAGTTTCCTGATTTCTGTCGAGAGAGTTCCATCAGCAGACTCGCAGATTTGAATAAATTATGGGCAATTTATCACGAAACACACGTACAATGCATATTCGGCAAAATGTGCTAATACAATGGCAATGGTACATACACACTCACACGCTGTGTGGTGGTAGTGCGCTGATGAAGATTGCATGAAGGTGAAAACAAAAGGTCGTGAATAATTTCACACGTTTTCCCATCAGCTTTCTCTCTCCCCCCAAACGAAAAGCTAATCTTGCACGAGTGGAATAATTCGAGACGATGAGGTTGCGTATGCAAAGTTGAACGGCTTCGGTTATGTTGTTACACACAAGATTTTCTACGATTATTGCATACACGCGCTTTCCCAACTTCCTAGCCTTTCCGAACGAAGAAAATCTTGTGATTAATGTGACGGAGCGAACCGCTACCGCACGGAACGAAACAGTTGACGGCGTGACCTGCTCTGTGCCTATGCTACACGAATATATCCTTCTCTGAATATTGTAGTTTGAGTCAGTCTGGATTTATAGTCGTATGAGTTATGAAGAGCACCTGAGATGGAGTGAACTGTAAATAGTTTGTAGTTTGAGACGGGGAGAGAGAGAGCGAAAATCAGCTTTCCCTAACTGGATTCTGATTTTGATCAACTACCTAATCTTGCCTCTTACGCAACTTCAATAAATACTCCTCGAGCCTGACTTACCTTTTCCACTCTTCCGAGTAAAACCCATAACGCATTCTGTTTACGCCGAGTAAAAAAAGTCAAGAACCAAAAGGTTTATAACAAGTAAGTGGGGGAAAGGCTGGAGAGAGACTTATTACTAGTTTTCGCTGGAATATCCAAAGCAGCAGACTTTCATTCCTGCACATTAAACCTGTGAAAAGCAACTTTTCTCCTGGAGCAGGAGCAGTATACCTTTCGTCCAAGCACTTTTCCGGCTTTATAGGATTGTAACTCTGAGGAAGCCGCTTCCCATGCATTTTCCATAATATGCGGAACAGAGAAGGGGCCATGATGTTAGTTTTTGATCGCATGACGAGCTCTTTCTCTTCTCTCTCTCGAACACAAGTTAAATATGAACAAGTTTCCCCTCATTTCATTTATCTCTGCTAACATTCTCCTGTGTACACAAGGTGGCCATAATGCAACCTTGCTGATATGGGTGGAAAACGCGGAATTTAACTTTTGCTAAGCTTCCTCCTCACCGGCACCATCCATCCCACTAACTTTTTCACTACACGACGACATGTATACTTTCATGATATTTATACACGTTGTGTTTACGCCGAGGAGAGGAGAGGAGGAGGCGAGCTCGTGTGCATTGAACCGGTAGATAGGTTTTCCCTCGTCCTCTCTCGAAATTCATGTGTGCAGTTATGAAAGTGTATATCTGGAAAAGTTTATGTATGCGTACGTTGTGAGAAGATAATGCATGATAAATGCTCTTTCGGAAAGTTTCTAACTTTTCCCTCACTCTTCTCATGGCTACTACCTTCTCTCTCTTCTCTTCTCTTTGTGGGTAGACCTGTCTTTACACGCTACCTTTTCTAGTGGTGGTGGTGGTGTGACGATGATGATGTTGATAAAAAAGAAGAAGTTTTTCCAAGCTAGAGAAATGCTTGTAATGAAATGCATACGAAAGAATATGTAAACCCTTGTATTGCTCCACGAGTCTTCTCACTATTTTTCTACTTATTTTCTCTTACTTATGCAAAACTTATTGGAATATGGGTACGTGCTTGGAGAGAAAGTGAAGAGAGAGAGAAATAGAGTACTCTTCTTCTAAGCTAAACTTCAGACATACGAGCATTTTTTTGATGAAAAACTTTTCACACTGCTTCACCTATCACGTTTGCTTATAAGTATGGAGATAAAGTCAAAAGCCGAACAAGTTTATGCATTTCCTGTGTGAAAATAAGTTAGAAATGTTGAAAAAGCATAATACACACACACATACAACATTCGTTGAACACGCTTCTCTAGAAAATAGAGGAAAATGTAGGTTTTTCCTTACGAGGAAAAAAAACGTCGAGAAGGGAAGAATAAAAGGAAGTGCTGAGACGTTAGGAAATACTTTGAAGACTGCCTAAAAATAGCTGAGCAAAAAGAATCCGAATAAATGAAAAGGAGGAAAATGTATATGTGATGATTTCCCTATTTTCTCCATATCTATAATGTACTGCTCTTTTCTCCCTTGGAAATTTTCCCTTCTTGCGTGCTCCTCTCGAACTCGAAGTACATTAACGAGACCGATGGAACAACAACGGAGTAAGTAGCTAAATAGTAAAAAGATGTTATGGAAAGTGTTCAAGGAAGAAGGAGAGAAAGACAAATTATGGAAGAGTAATGTACACATTACGACGACGCATACATTCCTAATGTGGAAAGTGTGTATGAATGAGTCTCGTGTCGTGTGTGGAGGAGACGGAGAAGGGATATGTGTGTTTATCTGTGTTAAACAACACTGTATGTCGTGCTCCCTTCCCTTTGCATTTATTATTACTGTTACACGGTCTGCTACTCCTCCGTCTCCTCTTCTGCATAAGTAGACATTAGGCTTATGTACAATTCATACATTCAAATGACAATCTCTTCCGAGCAGAAAATGTCACTAGCCCGGGAATGTCAACGTTAATCTGTTATATACATTTTACGTTTTCCTTTCCCCCCTTTTTCTCCCCGCTCTCGTCGTTTTTCTCCTCCAGTGAAAAAAAACGAAGAGACAACGATGATGGAGGTAAAAGTAAATTCTTGAGTGTGGATATGTGTGCCCACATGTAATATGCTACAGCTACATATGCATATACACATTTTGAAATGTACACAAAAAAATGGAATGTTATTATGCGTGTGTTATGCATGTATGCAAAATTATGCATGTGTTTTTCTCCTCAAGTACATACATTTTTTCCTCCGGACATAACTTGGTGCATATTACATGTGCCGGCTTGCACGATATACGTAGTTAGTTCTAGTATGTCTTGTGCACTGCTTCCTTTTCCACAGTTAAGGAGTGATGCTTTTGATGATGACTCCCTGCCTCCTTCTCGTCTGCTCGTCTTCTCTGTCACTTCTTTCTTTTCTTCTCCCTTTTTTCAGGGTTCATCTCATAAAAAATTTAGGAGGAGGAGAGGAAACGTGAAAAGGCATTAGTTTCTCAAATGTCACGTTCGTTTCAACATGAATCACTAAAAAGATAGAGGAGCATAGGAGAACACATACACATGCTGTCTTTGGTCCATACAATGTGAATGTTGAAAAATGTCTTTGCGATATAATGTAGGCATACATACATGTCTGTCAAGATAGGCAGAAGGAAAGAGTATAAAAAATACATAAAAAAAGTTGGAGTGAAAGTGAGGATCATGTCACATCATGTATACTACTATTCAAGGCGAATATACATTCTTTTCAGAATGCAGAGAGAGGTGCGTGTCATCGTAGCCAGCTAGTAGATCAGACAGGCGTAATTTTGTTCAAGAAGACGTCGAACGTATTAAGATCGTGACGGGACGCGTGGAGTAGATGATGCAGCCTTTATCTGATATGATTTTTTTAGTTAGTGAATATATAAAAAAACTTGTATGTTTTATCCTTGAAGTCAGAAAGACCAGACGTTGGAACTGAGACTGTGAATTATACCTACATGGCCAACTCCGCCATTGTGAAGAATGCTACACAAGCATACATTATTTATAACTAATTTTGCTAAATTGAAAAGTGTATTTTATTAGGACTTTTATATGGCGAAATCAATATGAGCATAAAAAGTATATACACTTTTTCAATTATAAGGAATGGGAGTGCGAGCATGAGCACCCATTTGAAAGGAGCTCGAGTAGAGAGAGAGAGAGAGAGAGAGAGAGAGCAAAAGCCGGGCTCACTTCTCCTAATCAACCCTTTTCAAATTGCTTTTAATTTCTATAGAATTGCCTTCTCACTCGTTATAAAGTTCACTGCGTTGCTCGCACTCAGTCACTCCAATTTTTCCTCCTTTTCTTCGATGAGAGCCCAGCGTTTCTCCCAAGTCTACTATGCTCTTTGTAATAATAACAATGAATACTAGGGAAAACGTCGCACTAGATCCGACGAGTGACTATAAAAACGATGAAAAGGACTTGACAATTAAAAAGAGACTGGAGCGAGACGAGAATGATGGGGGTAGTGTGACGTGAGAAAAAAAATGAAAGGCTCTCTTACACCCAAGTGAATAAAAAAGTATCTCCTAGTTCCAAGCGAAACATTCTACCAAATAAACTCAAGCGCTCTGGTATACTTTTATAACGTGTGTATAAAAAATGAGAAAGAAAGTCGTCAAAAAATGAATGAACTCTAGAACGGTCCCCGAACAAAGTATTATATTTGGGATGAAATTTACAAGTTAAATTAGTTGAATGAAATTATGTGAATGGAGTATCTCGAGCATGGGAAAAAAGGACGGCCGAAAATGTTTTTCAACAAATTTCTCTATATCTTTCTCGCAGCGAGAAAACGACTGATTATTATGTTCAAATAAAATATTATTTAACATGTTTCCCTTCGTTGAGCATGTTTCCTTCCTCCGCTCATGTCCCGCTTTTGTCATGTGTGACTGGATGTCTCAAGAAATGAAAACTCAATCAGGAATACTACACCCACACTGCATCACGCCATCATCATCTAAAATATACATAACTATTCTGTCATGCTTGTCATATTACTTTCACCGAATAGTAGGGGAGGTGTGCATATACCACCACTACTCATCCAGCTTTTCTATTAAAGATGTGATATTTATGTATCACTTCACTCATTTTGAGTTACATCCCCCACAGCCAACATGCAACTTTGGAGAGAGAAAACATGTTGAAGTATATGTATACAAAAATAAAAATTGTAACAAAGTTGTGCTTTCTCCTGTATGGACTTCATTTTCATCTCCTCTGGCATTTTTTTGTCTGCGCTATACTCCACTACTTACACATAATTTGAAAGCAGGACACATTTGACTGGCATATCGTTACCGCTCTCCTCCATGTTACCGAAACCGGAACGAGAAGAAATATATACTGTTCCGCATAGTTGCTGTTACTCACTTTTCTCTGTGCTCAGTGGGACCGAACGCGATTGCATGAGGGGATGCAGTACAATTCATAATAACAATAAAATATATGTAATGCACTACTCATATAAATAAATTTTTGTACATAAAAAAGCTGACGGGCGAGTCACATCAGGAGAGTATCCTTATTGTTAGTATATTGTGGATATCCCACTGGTTTTTTAGTATTGGTGCACACTTTAGTGCAGCTGTTGTGCAATCGTCATAATTTACAACACTCGAGGAAATGCCTTACATTTTCCGCATTTTATGACATGCCTGCTGTCCCCTTCTCTCCGTTCTCCCTCGCACAGTTTGTGTGACTTACATATTTCCATGCATGTGTGACACGTGTATAGGTATAAATGAGAATTGCAGTTGGTACTTGAGAGAGAAATTTATGTGAGCTCTGAAATATTATGAATAGCATGAAGAAAAAATTGTGAGGAGAGAGAAAGAGAGTGGGGCTTCATACTTTTTTTATAAATATAACTCAGCTCCCAACATGAACCAATCCTGCTTTGTTGTTTAAAATTCTTCATAAAATCTAATATATACAATAAATAGGACAAGTTACGACATGTAGCATGCATTACGATTACGTTATGGGAAAATGTAGGCCAAGGAGAGAGAGAGGGGGGAAAAAAGAAAGTGGAAAAGGAAGAGCGGAGGAACAAAGTTCTTTATATATTTTTGGAAGAAAGTAGAGAGGGAAAGCAGGCGGCCTACAAATTTATGATTATATGCGTAAGTAAATTCGTATGCACACAACCACCAACTTATGAACAAAAAAACTCTGTTTCCTCTTCTTCTTCTTTCTCTCCGCAAAAAGTGAAATCGTTAGACCAGTGGTGCGAGCCGCTACGGCTGCACGTCCTTTATTTTTTTCCTCTGGAACAAGAGATTCTATTTTAAGTGAGAAGGAACTCATCATCAGCAGGATCCTTCATATAAAAAGTTCTATGTTTGGGATATTGAAAAGACATAATAAGAGTTTGAGAGTGCAGTGCGGTTGTTGCTTGATATTGATATAGAAGGAGAAAGTGCGGGAAAATATTGTAAACAGAGAGAGAGAGAGAAAGTAAGCCAAGAGTAAAAGGCTCCTTTTCTCTTTTATACTTGGAAATGAAAAATGCTCAACCAAGTGGAAGACGCGCAGAGGCTGCACACCACTACGATACATTGTGGTGTGTGCGCTTCTCAAGAGAACGCAATATATGAGAGAGAGAGAGAAGGATATTATGGTGCATCTCTCTCGTTTCATATTTTTTCGCCTACTTCAAACCGCTTATATATTGTTGTCTACAATGGCGAAGGGGGAAGGTTGTAAAACGATTGCAAAAGGGAGGCTCGAACGGGTGCAAAAATATAGGAGAGAAAGCCGACTGAGCGGAGCGAGGAAACTCGTGAGTTATCAACAACCATCCAGTATTTTTCCTCCATGTTGCCTATGCACATATCATATAAGTAACATGTTCACTTATTGTATGTACTTACTTTTCTTTCAAAAGTTATGATGATGATGATGAGTTTCGTTTGTGGGCACGAGAGTGCTCATCTTAGGGACATATGAGGAGGATGTACATTTTCCATGTGTGTCATACAAAAACACTGTATCCCATTCTCCGTGAATTTTTTTAAAAATAAAGCCTAAAAAGCGGAACCGGAAAGACTTTTTGAGGCTTTCTCTCTTTTCTCCCCTTCTCTCTGCTTACAATTTTCCTTCATAAGAGAAAACGGGTGGGTATTTGGGTATACGAATATGGTTCTTCTTATGTATGTACTTGAGGATGAAACTCATGCTACTTTTCTTATTACATATTGCTTCCCACACGAAGTGAGGGAATGCAAACATGCAGTTAAACGAAAACGAATGTGTGGAAGCATGTAATATTGTATATATGGATGAACTATATACTTTTATATAATATGTACCTTACACTTTCATATCTTTACTGTGCAATATATTTACAGCCACAAGAAATATTTTCGCTCTGACTGAGCGAGACTTGCTGAGCCGAGCCGCAAAATTATTATGGGGAAAAAGGAGAATAATAATAGAAAGATGATGATGACGACGAGGACGAGGACGACTATATGAGTATTAGGCTTCTTCCCATTTTCAATCTTCATTCACATTGTGCACACACACACATGTGTGCTGTGTGCGAGAGAGCTTTTATGCAAAAAGAAAAGAGCACAACAGCCTTGGTCTAGTCTAGCGTAAAAACCACTGCAAAAAAGGATATTACATGAAACCAAGAGAATGTAATAATTTTGCCCAACTGACTCCTCATTTCCACGATTTCCTTCAAGAATCAAGTGAAGAAGATTCTTCTCTCCAAAGTCACACAATAGACAGAGAAAAGTACCCTGCTGTTCTAATACAATATATCCACATACATTCTCTCTCTCTCTCTCTCTCTCTCTCTCTCTCGAGTTATACGAAGGAAGGGGAAAAACTGCGAAATTAATTTGAGCTGCTTGCTCCTTCCCTCATCTTCTTTCGACTTAGCATCATCGTCACCACCACAGACCACCGCATCCCAACTATCATATATGTGCAGTATAATAGGGCAATAGAGCTGAGCTGAAACGACGCCCTAGTTTTCATTACCGCTCCATTTTCCACGAATTGTGGCGAAAGTTTATGCTCATTTTTTAAAAATTCTAATCATTAACATCCGCCTAGCACTATAAAAATAGAATATTTTTTTGGCTCACACTGTATAATATGCACCCCTTTTCTTACTTATGGGAAACTTTGTGTGTGCAAAAAAATAATAATTCCTCTCTCGTTGAGTGCACATTTTAGGAGTTGTAACACATAAAGTAGGGAAATGAAACTTGATAAAGCCATTATACACATCCAAGGGCTCAAAGATTTCCCACGAGTTTCATCAATTCTGTATGGTTTCCCGCTTGAAATATGAAAGTGAAAGTTGACTAAGAGCCTACTTAAATTCAATCACTTTTTAAAGAAAAGTATAAAGTTGTGACCTTTTATTACGCGCACATATCTATATAGTGTCACTCTAAACTGAGAGACAGAGACAGTGCATTTCAACTGGTGTGATTGTGATAAAACGATGACGTCGACGGTGGACGCGGTTGAGCAGAATGAAATATCATTTATGCACACAATGGCACATGACTCAAAGGAATATGGTACGTATATATTATGTATGAGTAGCATAGCACATTCCAAAAGCTGAAAGCTTAATCACGCTGAGAAAAATTAAAAGCGAGCGAGCTTCAGTACAATAAAAAGAACGGAGAGAATAATAATTAAATAAATAACTTACTTTCTTTAATGGCCGCGACCATTGGGAAGGACGCGTTGAGAAGTGGGAACGGGAGGAAAACGACTGCAAAAGCGATAATGACCATAAGTTGTTGATGAGGACGAGTCCACGGAGAAACTCGCAGTCTTCTTATTCTTCTGGCGAACCCACCACCACCGTTGTTGCCACTCTTACTTCTGCTGCTGTCACAAGAGCTACTTGTAGCAACACGTCTGCCACCATCATCATCATTACTAAAGCTACTGCTACTGCGCTCTCCTCTCTTTGTTACTGATAATGACAATGACAACTGGGATGGTGATGATGATGAGGATGATGAGGACGACGGTGGTATTTGGGCAGAAGGCATATTCCTCCCTTTCATTTCTTCATTTCTTCTACTCCCATTCATTTTATCCGCCATGATGAAGATTATGATGAAGAAAGAAGATGATGGTGATGAGTCTAGTAAAAGTTGACGTAATAATCGTATTACATGCACACACACAAAATCCAAGTAAGTGGTGGAGTGGTGACTGTAGGAAAAAAGACAGAGGAGAGAATGAGCTTTTTGGAAATATGATTCCCGTCTTTTCTCTATTCCCACTTGTCTGCAATGAGTATTATATTTTCAAACAGGGTGAATCCCTTTTTCTCTTTCGCAAAACCTGTGCGATGTTCGTCTTCGAAAGAGAGAAAAGTGGCAAAACTATGAATGGGAAAGGCTGAGTGTTGTAATAAGCAAGGATATATATTTTCCTTCTTTTGTCGTTTTCAGATGTGCTTTCGTTTTCCGTCAGCGGGTTTCCTTAGATGGCTGCAGGTAAAGTTGAATGCGGAAAAACGGTGTTGTCTATCGCAGCTTTTCCTTTCAGAAGCAGGAGCAGAATTTCCGTTGAAAAGGTGTCCACGCTTATGAGTTTGCATACATCAGGTTGGAATCTTGGAATAAAGGAATTTTGAGGATGACGATGATGAGATGGACTTGTGAAAAGACTTTTTACACTATTATTTCAAAACTTTCCACGAGAAAATTACTACTTTCAGAGAAAGCAACTGCTTATTTTCCACCTGATATTTACACTTTTATATCCTCAGGGGAAAATTACGAGTTTGACCTAATTACTCAATATACTGTATATTTACACAGATTTCCCCTTATCTCTCTAATCCTCTTTGTTTGCGTGGCCATAATCGTGCCAAACTCATTTGGAAAGGGACTTGTCATATAAACCATTTTTCTCCGTGGGTTTTTCCTTTATATATCCCTATGCTTTTATATAGTTCATATAAAATAGCTTTAGTCTGCCAACTTTTTTTAGAAGTATTCCTTTGAAAAGAAGGAGAAAATATAATATATGAAGGTAACTTCCTTTTGTGGTTATGTAGAGCAAGCTTATGTATATCCTCGGAGAAAAGTGAAAATACTTTCTTTATTTTCTTCTTTCACCTGCTTTCCTTTTTCTACCATATGCTCACAACTACCTTAAATTTACACTTTTGCAGAAGAAAGGTTTAAATCACCGTCACACAGTAAAAAATCCGACGATTGTCACATCCACTTTGAAACATTAAAGTTCTCCTCTTTTCTTTATATTCTTCACAGAAAAAAAAATCCTCACATTTACAGCACAATGTGTGGAGCTTACTCTCTCTCAAAAGTGGAGAAAGTAGCGCATTATTAGCACATATCCTTTTAGGTCATTACTATTATTGTAGTGCATTATTCGTGATGAAAATCGGAGCAATATAGCTTCAAAAAGTGAAGAAGCAGTAGTCCCTTTATGCCTAAGCCTATAACAGGAGAAGAGGACAACGAGTAATCGTAATATTTCCTTCGTGAGTGACTTTCACTTTTATCACAAAAGTCATCAGATATATAAGCACGATTATGGATTTTCCTCTATATTCGTATGTAACACAGTACTACTCAGGGGAATAGGTTGTAGCGTACAAAAAAGTATTTTATTAGTATACCAACAAGGTGTAAAACATGGCGTGAACATTTATTTTTTTCTCACACACAGAATAAAAGTAAAGTAGGGAGAAAGTTATATTTCTTAATAACAAGCGACACACTGACTTTTTTCTTCTCTCTCCAGTTTTTACACATATAATCTAGCGCACGTTCGTTATAAAGAAATTCTCTTTATAAGATGAAGAAAGTAAGGAAGAGTAACTTAACTTTCCCTTTCCTTCTACAACAATTTTTTTACTCTTCTTTTCCCCTATCCGCCTCCTTCGCAGCAAGATTTCTTCTCGAGAAGTTCACAATTTTCGACGATCTTTATACTAATACTTGCTCTATTGGGGTTGGGGCGGTAGAAGTAGTTTGTGCAACGAGAAACATGATCATCATCTTCTCTCAGATGGACACCAGCAGTGGGAGAACCACTGTACTCGCAATGCGTACAGTTCAAGTTGAAGTACTTCCCTCCTCTTCCATCAAGAAGATTAGCCATTTTTCATATTCGCAAAAAAAAGTTGTCTCAATTGTTGAGGAATCCTTACTCACAGTACCCCTTCCACTCAATCAATGAGAGTAGTGTGAGATGTGGGGAAAGTAGGGAGAAGGAAGAAAAATTCGTTATACCGCACACTCGCATGCTTTTAATATCTCTCGTGTGTTGTAACAATGCATATATTATACACTGAAAATTGATGTGATGTACACTGTACACATTCCTCCTCCCACAATAAAGTGGAGAGAGAGCTTTTCCACACTATAGTTTTGCTACACATGCCACAATATTTTTCCTCCTTGAAGTCCGTACATACATTCTCATTTTTTATTTTTTTTATTGTGCAACGATGATACACTGTCAGTGTATCAGACAGTTGTATAATAAGTAATGGGCATATTTTATACGCACACTTGGAATATCATATCTCTCTTTTCTCTGTTATGTATTTTTATTGCACACCATATACTTGTTTATATACACAGAAGATTCTATATATTCTTGTTTGTGCTTTCGTGAAAGTCTTTGAAACTAGTTACGTTCACTGACTTGCTTTCCCAGGATGAGTCAAGTCTTTTGCGTTTTCTTTTTTCAGTTGAGAAAAAGTGAAAGTCGCACTTTTTGAGTACTTTTTATCTTCTCGAAAGCAGTTCACTACGTGAGCACACACACACGCATAGATGCTCCACTCTTCTCTCCTTTTTTATTCTTTATGGTTCAGTAAGAAAGTAGTATCAGAGCAGATGATGATGATGACGAGGACGACGGAGAAAGGAAGCAAAAGTTTAGTTGACAAAAAAGTGTATAGAGTTAATATAGGGATGCGTGAGTCTCTGGTTCTTCTCACTGGTTCCCTTTCCACTTTTTATTCTTTCTCAAAAAACCTCCTCTCTCTCAGTTCCCCAAAGGGCTTTCACTTTCTTTCACTGTTATGAAGAAGGAGAGGAAGAAGAGAGTGGAATTTGTGAACATGTATTTTCAATATCGTGAATATAGAGGAGGAGACGCTTTAGAGAGTCGTAGTCACTCACACACTTACATCACTCCGTGTAATATTTTACTGTGAAGTGGTGCACACTTCGTCCTCCAGAGAAAGCGTCAAGAGTAGCAAGTTTTTTTCTTCCTCTGCTGGTTTAATGTGTGCCAAAAGATAGAGTTGAGAGATGCAAGGTACACTGTCGTCTGCTTTTTATCCCTTTTTCAAAAAAAAAGACTTTCCTTGCAACTTTTTTGTCTCGTTGTGTGCATAGTCGGAAAGAAATTTTGGAACAGCCGGTGGCAATGCAGTCACTAATTACGTCAACTTCCCTTGTTACTTGGAGTTTTAACATCTGGCATAAGTCCCACTTGAGCACACTGCGTCAGCCCGACACAAGTTCCTGCAGATATAAAATATAGACAGAGTTTTACAAAAAATTATAGCATAAAGAGTAAAAGATGTGTATACTAGAAAAAATCAATGCACTGCAGATGAGATATTAAACGTATAGTTTTTTATGCATTTGCACACGCTTACATAAATTACCTAATCATAATACGAGTACAAATCCACAAATGATGTAAATAATGTTCGTAATTAAAAACTCGAAAACATACAAGTACTTTCCAAAACCCACATTCCAAATCCATCTAAACGTTTACAACCATCAGAGAAAAGCTTCGAAATCGACTACATTCTCCGATTCTCCTTGTCATTTAGTGCATTTTATACACAATTTAAGCCTTCCTTCTTCTACGAAAGTAATCCAGCTCTTGTGAATTTCTTTTTCACGAACGACTAACTTCACAACTGTGAACAAGCTTAATTCAACCCAAACCTCCTGCATGTACTTTTGTACCATTTGATTTTCACTTTCGTTAGTCATTTTGTCAGTGAGCTATCTTCAGAAACAGAACAGGGAGCAAAGTGGAACAGTATCAGTTAAAAATAGGAAAGCGCGCACACGACTCCGTCCGAATCAATGGAGTGAAAATTGCAGTTAGTCTATCATTTCAAACCGCTCCATTAGCTTCAACTAATCGAGCCTTGTAGTTTTTCCACGATAAATTCCTTATTTCCTTCCAAACTGCTATTAGGCTTTCAACAATAAAAATATATACTTCCTATACAAGCCACCATATAGACTCAGTGTTTGTATATATACGCATGTTCGGCAACTTTAGCTTCCATAGAGCATGGAAAAATTCATCTTTCCATGTTTGAAGCATGGAACATGAAAATACTATGCACACGACATTACCTACTAGCACCAGAAGCCCAAGAGGAGGTCGACAACTGGCAAAAAGAAAGCAAACTAGGGACGAATATACACATACAAAAAGTAACATTTTTGAGGAGAAAATCCAGAAAATCTCTCTAGCAATTCTACAATATTACAATCGCTCTCATTTTCCCGAGAACATTTTCTCGTGGAAGCAGTTAGCATGTTATTCAACGTGCCTTGTCAGTCAGCTCCGTTCTCTTCTCTGCTCTAAACGACAACAAAATTTGTGAAACGCTTTGGATCCCTTAAAATTGCATCTCACTGGGGGGAGGAAGTTTTTCTTTGTCATTATTTTATTTTCCGTTTGTGTCGAAAGGAAATTTCGCTGCTGTCACCGAAAATCTGAAAAATGAATCTGACCGGTGCATATGTGTGCTGAATCTCCAAAACTTTTCTGCGAGTGTTGCTGAAGGCACAAAAGGCTAGAGAGATTACATGTGTAGACACATAAATAATGTCTTGTCTTGAAAGATTTAAGTAGATCGCCTACACTGGACTCGTCCACAGAAATTTCAATGAGCACTGATGCGATATGCGCTTGGGAAAGGAAGGTGATGCCTTTCTCCTTTCATGTTTTATTCTTCAGAATACGTTATGAATGACCCCCTTTTCGCATGACATGACATACTTGCAACTTAAAAGAGTCCCTCCGTGGGCACGCATTCTACAACATTGGCAGAATTTTTTTTGCTTTCTCATCCTCTGGAGGCTTTCACTGCAGATGCAGTTTCCAAAAAAATGGACGTGACTCTTGTGTACAACTACGTTCATAAAATATTCGCCAGAGCGGAAGACATACTGCCATATGTTTCGATTTTTGCGCCCGTATAAACTTTCACATAAAAAAATGCAAGGATAAGGGAAGTGTTAGATGCCTCAATCCATCTACACTCAACTCACACAACACCATTCATCCATCTATCTTTGGTGTACGTAATTCAAAGGAAGTTACATATATATATACAGAGCAGGGTTGGACGGACACTCCAAAAAGTTATACAAAAATTCTGTCCGTTTATGCCATTTAGCTTTCAAGTAAAAAGAGCCTTTCTACATCCCAAATACAGAATGCAATAAGAATCGTGCTTTCCTCTCTCTCTCTCTCTCTCTCTCTCTCTGCCTCTCTACATATTATCTACACATTCAGTCAGTGAACGTAAGAGGTTCGCCCAACGAATAGAGTCGAGAGAAGAAAACCAATTCAATTCCCTTCAATTCAATCAATTCAAGAATAAATGCTATCTTGTATATGTCACGTCGACGCGTCCTCAAATACATCTATCTTTCTATGTGGGTTTTGAGGAGTTGGGCTTATCGTTATAGTATTCCTCAGATGAAAAAAGCTGGCAGGTATGTAGAAAAAATTCAGATTGTGTCTTATACACATCAGGAATATAAGAGACATGTATCGAGTATATATTTAAGTGAACCTTGTCTTCTGCTTTCTTGGTGAACCTTTATCATCACCAGTGCGTAATCATCAAGGATATGTGAATGAAGGTATGTATATGTATGTACATGTCTCACTGTTATCCAACCACGTCGAAACATTTACTCATCAGAATGGAGTACTTTTTATCCCAACTTTTTGTGAGGAAAAAAGTTGATATCAAACTGTGAATTTCAAGTGATAGGAATAAGTTGGATTTACACATCAATTGCAGAGAGGTCTTTGTGTACTTGCGTAAATGTCTACCTGCTTTTTCTCACGTGATAAATTGGCATAAAGTAGAAACACCGATACTATAAATATACCACATTTATGTATGTCTATAATGTGTAGGGCACGTCATCTGTATGCTAGAGGACATGACGTAAAGTAAAAAAAGGGTACAGACGTGCATCCACATAATGTCTGTTATGTAAGTGTACTTTTCACTCTCAAAACTTTTTTCCCTTCCCCTCCTTCCAGCCAATTTTGACAATGCGAAAAAACTTTTAACGAAAAATACTTTCTTTTTACTTATTTCTCTCCGACAATTGCTGACTGCGAAGTGAGTTACTTGTTATAGACGCAAATGGAACATGCACTACTAGCCTTCAGCATAATAATATACATGCAACTTGTTTTCTTATATCCATTCATGAATACAAATACAAGTTGGCTACTTTTTTTCCTTTGGTCTCTCTCTATTGAATCAATTGGAAGAGAGTAGTGACTTGGAATAGGAAATGAAATAAATAAAAATGTGCTGAGAATAGCCGTATTTCTATGTGAGTGCACACTGCAAGCGATAATCGTTATCGAACGATTTTTCTCTTCTTCGTCCTAAACTCCCAAACTTGCTGCAGTCAATCAAGAACAAATGTACGAAGTAAGTATAATATGTTCCAATGTACAAGTAGAAACATTTCTTTTTATATTATGTGTGTGCATGAGTATATGTATATTATGTGCTTAATGCGCTCAACACTTTTCGTGAAATTAGTATTACCCGAAAGAAGACAAGTGGAAATAAAGTTATTTTGACGGGGGTCTCCCACTACAACTGTCATCATTAGACAAATTTATACTTATATTTATTCTCCCAATCTTGCCGAGTTATAGTCTACCTCTTATTTCGTTACGGGTGTCTGGGGCATTCTCTAATGCTTTCGGTTCAGACGGTATATTGTTATGTGATCTTTCTGATGAGGTCATCAAGGGGACAAGAGCAGAGACATATGCGTATACATGTTTTCTCCATCAAGAGAGAAGTGTCGAGTGGTGCACCAAAGACTCATTCCATGCATAAAAGACGAATTGAGTAACGGAAAGAAAATAGTGTAACGAGAAGAGACAATACTTATAAAAAACATAGCGGATCCATTGTCATCCTATTACCACCAGGACGAACCCCACGCCCCACACACACACACTCGAGAGGGATGGAGTTGAATGAAGGGTCATGCAAAAGTCAAGAGGAAGAATGATCCATTCAAACTTGTCACTCATTCCGGGAGATGAGCACACTTCTTGTTAAGGAAACCGTTGTAACTAGTAAGTAAGCAAGGGATGGAAAAAACTCTTATTGAAATTGAAAACAGTGATGGAGACAAGAGAGGAGAGGGGGAAAAGTTCAAGTACTTCTGGGAATTCTCCGGATGCACCAAGACACACACAACCACTATCAAAAGTGCAGCAGAATGCAACTGGAGAAAGACATAACCGTAAAGGCAGTAAAAGAAGTATTTTTTTCTCCCAAAAATTTTCAACAATATTGAGAAACTTAACCTTGAGTGTTATGTTTTGCTAGGGTGCACTCCGCCGTCTCTCATTCACTCATTCATTCAATTCATTGGGATTCATTGGGACGACGCGCGTGAAGAAGAAGAGCAGCAGACGATAAAGGCAGCCAAAGGAACGAGTTAAGTTTTGGGAAAAAGAAGAAATAGAAATACGATTGCACAAGAAGAAGACGACCAAATTATATGGATGCGTACATAAGTATACATTTCCACACTTTTCCCTTCACTTACTCTTGCTGTTGGGGACAGGATAAAGTGTCTATAAAGTGGTGTCACTCACTTTTTCTCCATCATGGCCAACACTACGACGACCACTTTATTTTCAAAAAAAATTGTCCCCCGCATTATTTGTATTTTTTCTGCTATTATTATTGCTGGTGTGGGTTTTCTCTTGACACTTTTGCTGCTCACTGAGGAACTCCACTACACTAACGCACTTGATGTTCTTCCTAACAACTTAACCCCTTCGCCTTGTTTGCTCCCAATCTGCTTTCTACTAGTTTCTAGCTCTTATAATCATTTAGTCAGTGAGCGGATGAAAAAATCATATAAGCGTATCCGTCCTCCTTAGTAGACGGAGTGGTGTGTGCACAGCTTAGCTTTTTCGCCTACACTTTTGGGGAAAAAGTTCATTCAATGCATAATGTAGAAAATGTCAGAGTGGAAGGGAGAGAGAGAAATGAAGCAATGAACCGTGACTGAAATGGGACTGTGTGTGTGCTCCTAAAATGCTCCACGCTTCCCTTCATTTTTCTCTTTCTTCTCCCATTTCATCCCATTATTATTACATCCCTGGAGCAAGTGGGGAAGTGAGAAGGAAAAAAACGATACAATGGTTATAGCAGCTCTGCATCTCTATGTGATGACAAGAAGAGGAGAGAAACAGTGGACACCAAAATGGGGTAAGTGAAAATAACACGTTCAAAATGAAAATGATATCGTGAAAAGCCAGTTTTGACCTTTTCAGCCTGGAATCCCCACACAATTCACGTAAGACAAAGTAATGATATATAACGGCAGGCATCAGGTTGTTATTTATTTGTTTAGAGCACACTTTTCCCCATCCTCACTCTCTCACATTGTGTGAAATAACAAGTGAGCACTTTTGTACAATCAAGTGGAGGAGAGGGCGTGGACCTGACCTGACTGCCAGTAGTATTTCATATGTGTACACTGCTCTATGCTCGAAGCTCGTACATGTGCACAATGTGCACGCACTTGATTAGATACGTGTGGGGGTATGTATGTATGTACATAAGTACCGTGTAGAAACATGGATGAGTTAACATTTGAGTGACTAAAACTGACTCGTTCAAACTGCCACACAAATATTAACCCATTTTGGTGTTAAATGTTCGTGATAACTTGTGCAAACAAATATTCTGCTGACGTCACCAGAATAAAATGAACGAACAAGAATAGGCTTCTGACATTTTGGGTGTAATTTGAAAAGTACAAAATATTTTAAGAGGACTACTGTCGACATGAGAAAATATATGCACAAAAATATGTTCACTCCACAAGACAACGTAGTATATTTAGACACATTGAAAACTTTGTAGCTTTCTCTTCCGCTCTATATACTTAAGGTCTCTGGTAACAAAATGTAAAAGTCACAACACTTTTCTAAAGTAATAACTTGTGTTTGACTTACTTTACGATCGAATATAGTGGAGAAAGAGTGAGAGGAAATGTCTGTTTCATATACTATATGTGAGCTCTATACTCCCTATGCTCCCTTGTACGCAACTACTCAACATCTGGTTACAACATTACATACATAATATATATACTTTTTGTAGACGAAACACATTTTAAGTTAAGTATATACGGAAGTTGAAAGGAGAGTAAAATATATTTATTTATTTTTCGGAGGCGGAGGTGGAGTTGCAGAGTACAGAACATATATATTGTTCAAGGAGAAGAAAATTGTAACAGTTGTTTTTCCCTCGTACATCGTGCTGTGCAGACGCAGAGAAAAGGAGAGAGCAGTAAGTATTGCATCAGTGCAGTGAAATTCCTCTTCCAAAGCAAATGGCAAACAAAAAACACATCATCAAAGTAAATACAGAGTATGGAGAGAAAGGAAGAACAATTTCAGCAACAGAAATGGGAGAAACATACTTTCACTTCGGTGGTGGTGGTGAGTTGGACTTTTTTTGTGGTATTTTAGTAATCGATCTGGCTTCTCTGAAGAGAAAGAGAAAATGAGCTGTTTTGCGATGTGCAGTGCAGCAGCAGCAGTAGAGTGAAGAGAGAGAGGTACATAGTGGAAGTGTGATAACACCAAAAGCGGCCACGGCACAATACCAGAGCAAATATTTAATAGTGGAAAATACCGATACATTTTGCGTTGTGAGCCGTGAGCCATTTTACGTCGTAGAACAAGGACTTTCATAATACGAATTGAGTCAAAACATTTCCAGATAAAGAAAGAACAACTTTTGACCTGCCACTACCATTGCACAACAAAGTGTTGTGCAGAGGAAAAGATTTTTTTTCAAAAAAGTTTCTCGATGCATCCGTTCGATTCGAATATATGCTAGTCTAGACCAACAAATGTTTTTCAAGTTTCATACATATCGAATATACATACTTAATACATCTGCTGGCCAGACGCGAGTGAAATTCCTATAAATGCAATCGTCGGAATTATAAACTCAAATTTGGCTGGGATAAACAACTTTTTGACCAATGGGACATGCCCATGTCCATAGTCTCTGCATAATAAGTGTGTACACACGGCAGGCGGTATACAAATACAACTTTAGAAAAACATATTCTTGATAATATGCCACAAACAACAGAAATTCGTCCCTTTTACCTTCCAGGTTTATCTACCGGTCTATTTTGGTATATATTTTCTAAAGATATTTGGATATTTGGACATGCATGTCTGTTGAATATACGCTTCCACGAAGTAAAATATTTACTAGTTTATCGGTATTGGCAATGTTTTATGTATGCTGTGCTAAGAAGAGGTTTAATGGAAAAAAGATGGCAATCATATGAAATTATGTGCAAGTCACAATCCTCCCAAATATACTATTATTATATATGCATACGATATATCACCAGCAAATGTGTCAATCCGTAGGCAAAATGAAAGTTTAATTACGATAGGGTACGTTATCACAAAATTGAATATTGGAAGGCGTACTTTCCCCTTTATTTTTTGCAGACGTGTGCTATTGGCTATAATGAAGGTCACTCGTGCTGCTGACGTAGTACTAAAAACTCTAGTGTTTTGAGAGAGTTCTTGTTCTGGAAAGCCTATGTGCTCTCATTTGGCTTTAGAAGCGTCCTCTCTTCAACTGCTGATGAGTGACTAATTGCAAACATTTCCCAGATTATGCAGTTTGGGAACAATTAAACCTGTTTTATTTGGTCGAACATTAATTTCGCCTCGTTGAACATGGCATATATAGTTAGGCACTCACGGTTTATAAGTGTGTTGTGTACACATTTAGGCAGGGGACACGTGTATACATACAAACATACTTTTATATCCAAAATCCCAACAGTCAAATTATTCTCGCGATATTTACAAAAGGGTCGATTACGAATCGGTGAAGTATAAATTTCATGTTTGCACAGAATTGGAGAACAACCAGCTCCAATGTAAATTTTGTCGGCATATAAAAACACTTATGGAAGCGACACAAGAAAGACAAAGTCTGCAATAATACATGGAAGCAGATTATCTTATTTCAGGATGTAAGCAATATGGATACGGACGTATACATGTCTAACCCATAACGCTCTAAAATCGTTTTCAATCATTTCAATCACTAAAATGAGACATCCTTGGTTCAATAACAATATGCAAATGATTACTTGAAGTACATAGTAGGAAGGTTTTGTCTTATCAAATTAAGTGCGATAACATCGAAGAATTTTATTAAGAATATATCATTTAAAGGCAATATTACATACCTTCGTTAATGTTTTCCATGCTAAGCAAATATAAAATATATTGTGTAAAGATATAGGTTTGATGAATATATGCAAGATGTTCCTATCTCGCTAACCAACTCTCTATATTTCCTTTTCATCGTCCCAATTCAATTTAGAGGAGTTCAATCTGAACTCGTTCAATTAAGCATGGAACAACCGCTATACCGCAACGAACGTCGTGCAGACACTGGGTTGCCGACCTCGTCCTCTTTTTTATCAATATAATTTATCATCCCTTACCTACGAAGTTACTCATCATATCAAAGACTCATCACATTGGAAAATTGTCTTTTCCCCAAAACGCATTTATAATATCCTGTGAAAGATTCATTCCAGTGTGCAAACAAGGTAGGTTCATGCACACACTATATACTTATAATATGTATGTGTCGCTCATCTCTCTCTCTCTATCTAATAATAAAAAGGCTCATATATAAAAAATATTCTTGCGAGAGAAACGATATAGTAATAATGATGTGACTCATGACACTATTCATTTCCAGCAAGCTTTCGTAAAAGGAGAAAAGCCACCTTTGATTTTCTCTCTCTCATCGTAGCCTTCTTCCCGTGTTCCATCTTCAACCTTAACCATTCACTCCTCTCCACTCCTGCGAACCACGCTCCACACACAAAAAATGGTTTTCTGCTCAAAGAGCATCAAAGCAATAAGAAAGAAAATAGAGAGAAGCTCTGGTCTGGTAGTAGTCGAGTCGTTTAATTTATGGTGTGATTCATAGATGATGACAAGAAATGGTGCAGATTTAAGCCATGCATGTGTGCGTCTGCTCATATGTATGCATAAGATATATTAGGTGGTGGTGGATGTTTGAACGGGAGAACGCTTTGTGTTGACTGAACACTAAATTCAGAAAGAGAGAGAGAGATGAAGGATTGCATGTGAGAAAGGGGTTCTCTCTTGTACCTATGCACGTATCTATATCTCTCGCAAACTTTATGTTTTAGTGAGTCAAGTGTGACGAACTAAGGACGAATTTCCAGCCCTTTTTATCCTCCCGATCATTCTCATTTTCACAATGAATGAATAATAATACGTACTAGCATTCCTGACTGTCAAGCAGGAAATAAAATGAATGAATACTATGCTTTTGCTCGTGTGTGTACCGCTGGCCTTTTTGCTTCAGTTCGTCCGAAAATGATATCATTTTCACCGTTTGAAATTAGAAGCCGAAACCTTTCATTTTCCTCTCCTCCTTCTTCTCGTCTTCACCGGAGCCGAATGAATAATAAATGGGAGCGTTTTCCATTGTCAAACATTTGCTGTTTCAAAGTATCAAAAGGCGGCACACTTGACGTTCCATGCATTTATTTTTTTGGGGAGTCCAAACTCAAAGGGTAAGTGGTAGATGAGTGAGAGAGAACTATTGGGGTAGAATCTAGAATCTAGTAAAGTATAGCTCTTCATTTCCTACAAAATTTGTTTGACCGCTTTTCATAATTTACTTTCTACATTTACTATTTAGGATCTGAGCAAATGTGTACAAAAGCGGAATTGATTTTTGATGAAACATAAACATTAATAAATTAGGTACAAAATAATGAGGATAAAGTAAACAAGGAAATTTTGCAAAGACAACACTAAATATTGGTTTAAAACTGAGCTCCTCCACGAGTTTGAGTTTGAGAATAATCCTAAAATGTACGCATGAAATAGTACATGTTTGTTAGAACGTGAAGTAAAAATTGTGCAACGCCTCTTTCTCCAATTTCGAAAGAGCCAATTTCCAAGCCTACAACCTACATACTTCTCCGTTCTCCGCTTTATAGATTATCATCAAATGATTACATCAACTCTTTCCAAACTTGAAAGTTTGCCTTTCAGCATGTAATCTAGTGCTCCTCCTCAAACTCCACGATTGCCCTGTTTCCATTAGAAAGCTCCATTTTATATCTAAAAAGTTCACTCTTGCACAATGCACAACATTGCAGTACTTACATATATTGCTTCCTGTCATTATTTTTGTAATGTGTATATGCAGCTCAAGGTGCGTACCTCCTTTTTAGTTGCAGCAAAACTTCCTCCCATTTGCCCACCCATTTTGCTGCCTTAATAATAATTAATAATACTCAATTATGGCAATGAATAAGGAAGAACATGGTAGTTACATGCTCCTCGTCAGCGAGGATAAACTGGATAAAAAACCATTGCCATTCAAAATAAGGGCGCATATAGTCATATATAGTCTATTATCCAATCATGTAAAGCTTCGTTTTGAACTTATTTCCAGCATGTGATGTAATGTTTTGAATTAAAACCAAAAGGAAATAAAAAATAAAAGTTTTTATTGAAGTTACATAAGCCAACTATTTGCGACGATAAAGTTTCTAAAGTTCCTCTAATCATCCGTACATGTATGAGTGTATGTTTATAGTTAGACAACGAAATCATCTTATCCAAACATATGCACTCAACTCATAAAAGCATACAATTGTCAATAGTTTTTTCCGTGGCATAAATTTGCACATGCGAGATATTATCTCATGAACAAGAATGTGGAGGAAGTGTGTGCAACACAAAAGCACTACCAGAAGAAAAAAATAAACTAAAAAGGTTTTTTGTACCAGTCCCTATATGCAACTACTCCACATGCCGTTTTTACTGGATGCATTCGACCGGTCATAACGTTTGCTCCTAGTGTTTTACTGGCAACTTTCTCCTTCCACTTTCCACACAAGTTTTTTGTCTGAAGGAAGGAGCCAACGAGCCGAGTTGCACCAAAAGGAAATGCACAACAGTTCCGAATTGCATTAAACACGAAAAAGAAACAAGCCCTTTTTCCTTTTCCCCAGTCCATTCACCTTTTCCGGCGAAAGAAATAAATATTTCGTACGCCTATAATTGTGTTGTGGCACTTTGTTACAAAGAGAGAGAGAGAGAAAGTGTATTCTAGCAGCAACACGTCGAGTGCATGTCTGACTGAAAAGTTTGCTATCAGCCCAGGAGGTTATTTTTTTCTACTCGAAATGCATTAATGCAACCGTTATAGATTATGAGGAGGAGGGCTTCTAACGACGTAGCAAATGTATATTTCTTTTCTGAAGATAAAACGCATGTTCCACCATCGCGTATCCATCAGACTTTTTTTCCTTCCTGAAATTTATGCAGTGTCAAGGTTTTGATGAAATTGAAAAATTACCCTACTCTAATTGCATTAAAACAGAGGTTTGTTCCTTTCTCGCCTGGCTCGTGCGCTGGTGGTGCTACTTTATCCACCCGACTACTGCTCTTGGAAAAACTGAACCAGAGTATGGCAATAAAGGGTAAAGGAGCCAACCAAGTAACTACAAAGTACATGCACAATGTAGACACAATCCACACATATTGCATACGTAGATACAAGAGACCACAAGGTCTCAAGCTCAACTCGACCCCAGTGAATTTATGCGAGTACGCAATTGTAATGGATTTACACAGTATTTTAACGAGTATGGGATTCACAAGTGGAAATGCTTGTGCCGGAAGAAATTTCACTGGAATTGTGGTTCATGCAAAATAAGTTATGTACATTATTATTGTAATACATTCATGATTTCATCATACCATTTTGAGTACGTGTTTGTGTTTTCAGTTTAAAAAAATAAAAGTGATGTGAAAGTCAAGGATGTTGATTAGATGAGCGTTGTGTTGTGAGTGATAATACTAGATTGAATGTTTTGACGAGATGTACAGATATAAACATGATTCATGGCTCTGTCCGTTTATGCCGGATCAAATATTGTCAACACCATCATATTTCCTTTGAAGTTTTTACATAATAGTTGAGTTAGTACTACGTAATATAGTCACCCTCAAATTCCGGATTCATTTATTAATCGCGCTGACTGACATTTCGTGTTTACAACTGAATAAATATATAAAATATATTTATTAAGAATGAAATGAATAGTTGGCTTTCCAAATTATCTTCACCAACAATTCTTTAGTGAAAACTCTTAAACATTTTTCTCGTAGGTCATCCTTTCGTCCTGTGCAAAAGAAAAGTTGCGTAATGTATGCTCAACATCGTGTAGATAGTTGAAAGAAAGCAACGTATTCCGAGAAATACCCTTAAACATGATTTCACCATGTACGTACTTTATTTACGTAATCAGAGAACTAGCGTGGTTCAACATGAGTTGGAGAGCATAGTTAAGTAACTTTGTTTTCGTGTTTTCTTTCAGCATATTATTTGACTCACACTTTGAACAATTAAACATGAACCGAGAGCACCATCATAATCAGGTTCGAGTATTTTTTTAAAAGAGGAGGCGGCTCACACATCACCCCTTCTAGTTGGAGTGTGTAGCGCTCACGCAGAGACACAACAACACCGACAATGACTACAACTACAACAAACGGGCTTGTTGAATGGAGATACAAAAACCTGCATATTTCCCTACTACAAGGCCGCATTTATTATTACTCACACATGAAAAGGGAGCACACGCTACGCACCTATTTGTGAAATTAAATTGACGTATGCATTTGCATGAAAAGTTGAGTGGTGCACTGCATGTGGTGCGTGGAACACGTATATTCCTCTCCTCACAGAGGAGAAGAAAAAAAACTTTTTAATTCTCTTTTTTACTCCGACATAGAAAATGAAATCAAGTGAGTGTCGTTTCCTCCTCCCTTTTTATACGTGAGTACATACACCCGCTTCTATTGTTTAGGTTCGTTTGCTTCACAATTCTGTTATGTATTCCATTCCCTAAGAGTTTTTCCTCTCTTTCGTCCTTTTCGCTTAATTTCAGTAATGCCCTTGCCCCTTTCGCAATTTCACTGATTATTTTATTTATTACACACACTTTTTTTGTACGTACCTTTTGACTTTGTTGTCCTTTTCCCTTTCACTATTCAAAAAAGATTTGTTCATGTAAGTTCACTCCTTTTTTCCCTGTGTCACTAAGTTGGAGTATGCATTTATTTCTTTTTGGGTGCACTAGCGGAGACATGTGTGCTTTGATTATATATATGACGGCACACCACTTGTTTCACTTCGACCCAAAAACTCCGAAACTCTCTCTGTTTTTCTCGTGTATTATCGCCGCAGGTCAGTGTAAGTTCATTATTGGAATGTTTTTCTTCATCCGCAACTGGTCTGACTCACACAAGAAGAGAGAGAATGTGCAAGTTGGGATGTGTGGAGTTTGAGCTGATGCTGCTGCTGAGCACTTTCTCTCCAGAAGGAAAAGGTCTGTCAGCTTTTTGTAGTTGAGAGAGAAAGAGAGAGAGAGAAGCTCGAGGACTTTTCCTGTTTTGTCGTTTTTATGGAATTGCCTAGTTAGAATCTGATATTGCGAGAGTGTGTTCTCTGCTCTCTAGCATATTCTCACGACACACGGGAATGCGTTACTACCAACCGGTTTTTATGCCATTTAGCTTATCTTCCAAGTTCCAATTTCCCTACAAAAGGAGAGAATATTTTGGAACAGCTGGCACAATCATAATAATAATACAATTCCAAATGGCCAACTCACTTAATACACGCACACATTCACGGAGAGGATCAGTAGAATTCTGGAGCGGGGAGAGGAGAATTCCCTGGAATAACTTTGTCTGTATATGGGAAAAAGTTATGAATACACATGCGTTCCTTCTTCGTCTTCTTGCTCAACTCCAGCACAAAAAGTTGCACCAGTTTCTCTCCCTTTTTGTCGAAGGAAGGAGAAAATGATAATCGTAATCGTTATAAATTTTGACCTAGGGCCAATACAAGAAAGTATAATGTGCGTGTATGCAGAGAGGAAAATCCTCTCATGGTTTTACACATTTGCTCGAATTTTACGTCAGCAATCCACGATCATTTGCGTTCGAGGATAAAAAAAGTTTTTTACGTATGCACATATACACCAGAACTTTCACGAGAATGGGTGCCTTTCCCTTTATATTCGTCTTGAAATTTGAAAGTTGGACAATTCAGACACACGCTGCTCCTCTCTGGATTACTGATTCTGCCAGAGATAATTTTCTGTGTGAAAATCACGCACAGTGGAGAGGTGTGTGCAAAAGAACTGGCACACTAGTAAAAGGTTTCTTCTCTACACTTCTGCTTTTTCTCAAAAAGCCTTCGTAAACTTCACGAAGTAGATATAATTTTTTGTAGAATTCACTTTCAGTTATTTCACTAATGTCACTTTGCCAGCTGCATAAGAGTTTTACTTTCACTTTTTCACATGAAAATTTGCGCCCGGAATAAACAGGTATGGAGTTGGGGAGAGAGAAAAAGTCAGAAATAATTTCTGAATGAGTTGATGTGGACGCTGATAAGAGAAAGGAGGAAAGTGAAAAAAGGAAGAGTGTGGGAGAGATGATTTATAGAAATGAGTTGTGGTAGGTATATATTTTCCAGATATCTCAATACACACTTTTCTTCCTTCCTCTCTATCTGGCAATTTCCAGACGTTATGCAATCCTCTAATGGGCTACAATTTTTATGAGAGTGAAGATTTTTTCGGGTTGGTGAAAAAACACACATGCACGAAGGTTAGGACGACACTGTACTCGTAAATGATTTTCTCACTGCACTACTGCAGCAAGCGGAAAAAACTTGAGCTGGAATTGTGAAATAGTTTACGAGGAGCAAACGGAATAATGTTCCCACTTTCCAGGTCAGAGACAAACTGAACTTGAGAGTTGTGTGGAAAGCGGGTAGAATACTTTGCGAGCGAGAGAGCTCCCTCTCACCAACTCAGCAACAGCGAAACACATAAGAATATCCGAGTCCAGAGGAAAAAAATGTATGGTGACGGTAGCATTACTACATTCCCCTTTTTCTCGCTCGTTCACTCGGGCTCGCTGTCTTGCTGAGCGTACTCGTCTATACTGTGGGGTAGTGTGTGCACTCTCTCCACTAATATAATGCGAAGTTGGTGAAAGAGCTTTTTCTTCTTCCTTTTTTTTACGAAATCATCGTTTCAACAACGAGAGCAAAAGACGGGACTCTGGGTTGCTGGTGAGACTAAGGAAAGGAGAGGACTGGTGGAGCTGGAGTGTGAGAGAAAGAAAACTTTGTCTCTCTCCTGCTTTTCCCTTTGCCTGCATGCACATAAAACGTGAGAAAAGATGACGGTATAAACTATGGAAAAGGGAAAAAAGACTTGGAGAGAGCGAGAGAGAGTGTGTGTATGTGTGTGGAAAAAGTGAACTTGCTTATGTTGGGTTAGTGTGCGTCTTGCATATATGCTCCAGCCAACGGAACATGCTGAGAGTTTGGCAAGCAAAGTAAAGCCATGTTACTTATTACTACTTCTTCCTTGTGTGGCTGCAGTATAGATTTCTCTCCCACATGTGGATGTACTTTTTTTTGTATGAAAGGTTTATAAAATGTATACAAATCTACTTTTTTCCAGGGAGAGAGTCCCGTTTTCTCACATAACACTCCTGTCCTTTTACCTTATACCACTTGATGCAGTGGAGATAAAAATAACAAGGAAGAATCGTCTCAGATTGCCTCTCTTCCGTCCGTCTGCATCCTGCCTTTTGCACAATGCATAATTTTTCCAGAGATATCAGAGAATTGCTTGCTTTTTTCGGAATATAACCCAGATACTCTTTGTGCGAAGATTGCATTGCTATTGCGCTTGCAAGCCTTATTTATATAAACAATACCTTTACACAGTATGCAAAACGACTGTGTTGTGCGTCGCAGTATCAGAGGTAAAAAATCTCTTGTTTTAAAACGTTTTCTGTATATTTTTACATTCTCTGAAAGGTATACTGAACACAATGCTACCAGCATTTTCTTTCCACATGCTGAAAATAAAAAAAGTACAACAAGAAAATGTCGCTGCACCGTTTCCACACTTCACCAGAAAAAGATCTTTTTCACTCACAGTCCACAGTCACTCTTCGAAGTGAGGAAGACTAAGGTTCTCTCTGTGCAAGAGAAACGCAATCTTAGGAAAAAACATCGACCTGAGGTATTATGTACAATTTCCATAAGGCCAAGTCAAACTGCCACAGGATATAATACAAGTTTTCCCCTGTCATATGTAGTGTCTTGGAAAGAAGAAGTAAAAATAAGCTTGATATTATTATACACTAGCTCTTCCGTCTTTTGCTCCATATGAGCAAAAGTGAATTTTTTTTGTTATGTCCCTATGAGAAGCATGCCATTATTCCTGACTATGAATAACATTTTTTTCGCAATGCTCCCAGCATTATCTTTTATACATACACACATTTCACACAAAGTTGAATCCTTAAAGGTTGAAGCAAGAAGGCGCAAGCTCGCAAGCAAGAAAAAAAGATCCAGACATGAAGTCGCAGTACGTTTTGGAGGAAGAAGAGGTTTCTTAAGACAAAATGCATGTACGGGAACAATGACGAAATAAGGATAGTTCCGAGTTCGAAGCGTGTACAGAGACATATCGGGAAGCAACATTTGGATTATATGGCGACTCACATTTCTTTCTCTTCACTCCATGAAATTCACTCACTTCAACTTGCTCTCACTCTCAGAACAAGGGAGCTTCCTCGAAAGAGCTTTACTTGGTCTGCGGCTTTCGCATATTATAGGCCATGATTTCAAGCTGCTGCTTTCTAATGTACTGTACTGCTGTAGGTAGTAGGAGAGCACTCATGTTGTTGCAAATATGTTACTTATTTTTTTACTCGAAGGGAAATGTTATCAGGGAAAGTTAGGAGGCAGACCAAGGCCATGTTCTTTTACTACTTACTTCCTGATGGACACAAGTATAAATACTTTTATGCATTCTCACTCTCATTCTCTCTCTCCTTCGTCACATGAAGAGTTTAAACAAAGCGGAAAAAGCAACTTTGGTGAGCAGAAAATAGAACTTTGGTGTATCGGTATGTATTTAATGTACAAGTTCCGGTGGCGATGTTTCTCTCTCATCACTTCAATTGCATGCAGGATCGTTGTCGATGTTTTTGTCATGAATTTACCTTGAAGTTTTTCCTCTCTCTCTCAAGCTCTGAAGAGCTCCACGAGATTGTATGGAGTATGGAAGAAAGGAAAAAAAAGCCGGGAGCTGAAGCCAACCTTCGGACAACCTTGTCCTTGGGTAGGGACGAGACTGTCTATATTTACACTTGTGTTAATTTTCCAAATGAACGAAGGCCCCGTTGTTGACATTGTTCTCGAGAATGAAACAACCGTTCTCCTTATCGCCATACCATACTCCTCTTTTGTTGATAACATATATTCAGCAATATATATTATGGTTGGATATACATGGATGGACGCAAAATTTTCGGAATTCTGTCTCACAGAATTCGTTGTTGCTTCCAACATATATTACTTAACTCCCGCCTGGCGGCATTGGGTTTTGATGAGAATTTTCGTAAAGTTCGATGATATCGGTTCAGCGACTCCGTTTACAGTACAAGCTACTTCTACAACTGCAAGCTCTCCACTCGCATTTCCATTTCAATTTGTACAAATCTCCCTCAAGTGATGAAATATGAAACAAGTTACATTGTCAAATATGTTTATTCGCGTACGTATCCACATTTCCTTCTCTCACAAATAAATTGATGTTTCAGGGAAACCTGCCAATGGAGAAAAAATACTTAGGAGAAACATAGGAGAGTGAGCGAGTTCACCCAACATTGCCGATTGAGTGGAACTGAAACAAGGTGAACCTGCAAACCCATCTAAATTTTCCATCGTTTCCATTTACAAGCTACCGGCACTTCATCTCCTTTTTGGGAGCGCGATATATATGTCGCGTGATTTATGATGTGTTGTCGACAATTCACGGGTGATCATCACAACCAATAAGTTTGCGAGCAAAATCGGTGCACCATATCTAGTAGGGAGGATGAGAACTGCGGATGGAAATGGTCTCCTCGTATTTCGCACGCTCTGCTAGCTCCCTTCTCTACACGAATCCCAATGATCTGTAACAATGTTGTCCTTACTCCTGTCCCACTGAATATTATATGCGCATCCACAAGAGAAACTAGAAACACACTTTTTTACCTCTCTCCTTTTCCCAGGTATTGAATGAAAAAACATTTCGTATAGAAAATGGCTTCAAGCGGAATATGAAAAGCCGGAACTGGTGTCAACACGTAAAAAAATTCATGGCTAACCCTTTCTTCCTATTTCTCTCTGGCCATGTACGCACGCACACACACACACACCATGTTGCTTTCTCCGGAATACCTTATTCAACTCAACGATGATATCCCTTTTTCTCGTGGAACACTGCGTAAACAACACAAAGCTTATTATACTCGTAGTCGTCAACACTTTGTCTTTCTTCAAAGGATAAATATATTGCATCCCATCAGATGGTGTCATATATCATAATCATCCAGAAAGTGTATTCATGATTTTCCTCCAGGCTCCTAAACCAAGACCAAAAGAGAAGCGAGGCGGAGAGTCAGCAATCCATATAGTGTGTAATGTACTCCTACTCTCCTATGATCCATATTATTCAAAAGTGTAGAGGATGGAGGAGCTGTGGAGAAGAGAAAAACAAGGAAAAGTTACACACGTAGTTTTTTGCTTCTCTCCCCGATCTCCCTCGTTCGGGTATATATTAAATGGAAGGTGAATAGTAAACAAATCTTTATTGTGCCAGACTTTATGCTCATAGCCAGCGCACCACCACCACCACCGTCGTCTATTATTTGCCATATGGAGTCGCGTCTCTGTTGTACAATAATAAACACAATCTTCGTTTCCACACTTTTGTTATTACTTAAAACGAGTAAAGATGTACTACGCTGGTACTCTTCTAGCCGTACAGATTGAGCACAATCTGTGAATGTGGATCCAGCGTTTTCCCTGAGATTTAAAAGATTTTCCGGGTAACTTTTCGTATTACAAAAGGTATATGATGCATGAGTGCAATATGAGTGCAAGTGCATTTGGCTACTCCAGAAGGTGTAGCGCCAGTCAAATGTTTGCTGAAAATTGTTTTCCGGATTTTAATGCAATGTTGC
>JAQFZW010000825.1:0-40809 GCA_034687055.1 Heteromurus nitidus | reverse complement strand
TACCCCAAAAGTTTATTCAGTATATGCCACGTAAATGACATTTTGACTCTCGAAAAAATATATTCGTTAATGAATAAAATTAGTATTTAAGAAATCAGTCCACTCTCAACAGTATATTGGCACTCAACTGGAAACTGTTTGGCACGAAACAACAAGTTCGACGACACATAAGACGAAGTTGAGACGAGCTTTAAGTTGACACAGGAAAATCTTTGTAAAATTAGTGAAAAAATTTTCACGCAGCTTATAATTAGTTTATTGGAGGAAGTAAAAGGTAACAAACTAGATGATTTGCTTGAGATAAGCTTGCTAAGAAAATGATAAGAACAATATAATTTAAAGGAAAAGCTTTATCTCAACAACTGTCGTAATTTTTGAAAATCACAAAAGTTTTGTCGTAAACTGAATAAATTGTTATAATAGTTCGGTTTGTTCCAGTTTTACTTGATGAACTTGCTACCAGACTCAATTGCATGAATGAATCAAGTTTGTTTTGACTATTTTTTGTGCTGGGGTGACGCGTGTCTTCTTGTACGTTGTCTGCAAGAGCAACAAAGTGCTTCAGAAGCAATAGCTCAATACAAACTGACTGACTTGATTTTTAAGGCGAGCAAGCTCTGCTCTTTGGCTAGCGGCTTCGACTTGACTTGCTTCGTCTTCGTCTCGTTCTCAACTCAACAAGTGTGCTTCAGTTCTACTTGGTTTTATATGTGAAGCAGCTGTGCTGAGAGGCTGGTGAAGCCATTCTTTTCCTTCGAAATGCTCCGTTTGCAGAGGTGCAGGGATAACTCCAAGAAGCCAAGCCACAGACTCGTTGTATAAATGAATATATTTGATATGTGTGCGTCTCGTCTCTCACCTTCTTACTTACATGATGCCTATGTCAGCCAGCGGAGAGACAATGTATCCAATATACAGAGCTGTCTCGTGTGCAACAGGGCTCTCTCGTGTGTGCATAAGGGCTCTATCCTGTCTACAGGGCCTTATCCTATGTGCAGGACCCTATCATATGTGAAGACCCAATCCTATGTGCAGGACCCTATCATATGTGAGGACCCAATCCTATGTACAGGGCCTTTACACATGTACAAGTCTCTCGTCCCGGGCATAAGAACCGTAGTGGAACCTGATACACATGTGACCGCCATCGCCAGGCCACCGCTTTTGTGGCCTGCCCAATTATGCTCAGGACTCTCTTCTGATAAAATTACTTGAAATTGTAAAAATAAAGCACATTCTGACAAATATTTCAAAGTAGTTGCATGTAATATTGCATGCATGCAAAACTTTAATTCGTGTAAAAAAATGCATGCTAGTATGCTATTCTAGTGAAGGAAAATGCATTTAGCCTTTTCAATTATTTTCAATATGTAAACATGTATAACACATTCGTAATAGGATCAAGTGTCGCGGCGAGTCACAAAATTGTACACATGATATAGGTAATGTGTGTTTACAGAAGACAAGAAAATCCTACACCTTTCATGAAGTACTCACATTTAGTCAACTGAAGCTATAGCTTAACCATGTATGCATGCCGTACTTGATATAAGTTGATTGAATCAAACTAGGACATCATGGAATAGTCAGCTATGCTCAAACTACAAGAAAATGCAACGGCAGCAAGTAGCAATATAGTTATGATAATAATAATCCGTGATAGTAATGATAGGTATCAAACTACCAATTCATTTCTCATTTCTGTCACATGGCTTGACCATATTTTGCATGAGATTCAGAAGAAAGACAAACCAATTTGTCTTCTGTTTCAACCCGTAGTTATAAATACAGGCGTAACAGTGTTATTCGAGAGGACAAAAAACAAGTTCATACTTGACACATTCACACAATGCTGTGAAGGTGTGAAGCATATTGTATAAGCTCTTGGCATATGTAACGGAAAATGTAATACGTGTATGCAATTTGTAGCCAAAAGCGTGTCATAAAGAAAGAAACAAAAATGCATGCACATATGCACAAGTCATTTGCATTAGGACTGGGGTGGGTTTGGGAAGAAGTCGAATTAACTAATAACCTTGTTCTTCATTTGACCCATTGATTGCTCTAAATGGTCAGTTCCAATACAGGAACGATTTGAAAAGATGAAAGGAGTGAGAGAGATTGGAAGTGAAATGTGAAAAGAATGAAGGAGTAAAAGTTTGGATATAACATACCGAAGCCTTCAATGATTTGGGAGATTTCATTTACTGGACGTCCGCAGAAGTACTCCTTGCGGAAGGCACTACGAATGGTTCTGTAGTCGCTGAGAACGACAATGAGCTGAGATCCAAACCGGAAAGAGAAAGTTGATCCGTACTTCCTTGCCAATCTGGTGAAAAGCAGGTGAGGTGGAGACTTGACAAAGGGAAGGTAACCAAGGAAAGGAACACCCCATGGTCCAGGAGGTAACTTTCGTTCTCGAAGGACAACTTGAACCACTCGAATGACTGCGAGCATGAGAAGTAAAGCTCCCAATGTCCAGTCCACTTCACCCCTCAAATACCCCAAAAGTTTATTCAGTATATGCCACGTAAATGACATTTTGACTCTCGAAAAAATATATTCGTTAATGAATAAGAAGGCTTTAAATGTCGTAATTTTTGAAAATCACAAAAGTTTTGTCGAAAACTGAATAGAATGTTTATAATAGTTCGTTTTGCTCCAGTTTTACTTGATGAACTTGCTACCAGACTCAATTGCATGAATGAATCAAGTTTGTTTTGACTATTTTTTGCTGGGGTGACGCGTGTCTTCTTGTACGTTGTCTGCAAGAGCAACAAAGTGCTTCTTCAGAAGCAATAGCTCAATACAAACTGACTGACTTGATTTTTAAGGCGACCAAGCTCTGCTCTATGGCTCATCATAAGGGCTCTATTCTATGTGCAGGGCTCTGTCCTGTGTCGAGGCTGGAGACACGCTGGCAAGCTCACGTTGATATGTATTGATTATATAATCGAAAGGTATATCATTTATGTAAACGAGATGCACAGATCATAAATTGCATTGTATTTACATGCAATTTAAATGCAGCAAAGTAAATGGTGCAAGTGAATTGAGAATCCATTTCTCACTATCAAGCGTTACATATGCGTAATAAAACTCCATATATCAGAATTATGTACATCATACATACGTATGCTCAATCAATCACCAATTGACATCAACACATTATGTAGGTCTCTAATGTTTCTGGTGAACTTTTAGTGAATGTGTGTGAGGTCTTGCGATCAGTTAACGTTATTTAAGTAGTCTCCTATTAAATGCGAGGTGATCAGCCCAATGAGTTTGATGAATGCAAATTACTGATATTAGTGAAGTGCATGATGGTTATCACATTTAATGAGACTGAAAGGGGATCGTTTTTAGATTTTAGTTCAATCCCAGCTTTGCATAGCAAGTTTAATTGAAAACCTTTTCCATTGGCAGTTGGATGCAGTTGGGAAGATATAAATAATCAGATATTGACAAAAAATCATGTATCATATATTAATTAATTGCAATGACGTGACTAATTTAATTTTGTCTTAAAGGCCGCTAGTATTTCTTCACATAAAAAGGTGAGCGAGTAACATTTGTACGGGGTGAAAAGAGAAGATTGACTTGATTTCAAGGGATTAAATCATAAAATCTAGAATCTTTAAAAAAAGTAAGACACAATAACAATATCAATTCGAGTTCGTTCGGCAGAGTTCTAAGAACCAGCAGCAAGAGTCGATTTCATTCAATCATATATTACATCGGCTCTAGTTGCAGGTTTAGTTTTTTTTCACTAGCACACCTACTTGCGGATCAGGTAAGTAGGAAGCAAGAAGACGGATCAAGCAAGTCTTGTCGAGTACACACAAGCAAGCATAATATATGCAATGAATGGGTCATCTATTCTAAGGCAAATTTTAAGTGCAAATCACACGCAATTAAGAGGTACACACACATTTTTGAACGTAATCTGGTTATCGATATAATCTCATCCTTGCGGATGATTTTGGTTAGGTGTGTGAGTGTGTGTGTGTGTGTGTGTAGGTGAATACCTTTTAGACGGGAGGTATATCAAAAACGCATTGTCCAACGTTTCATCCATGCTTTTCACTCGTTGTGCACTCGCTCTCCTTCAGAGTATAACAAATTTTAAGTGCCAAGTACCTTGTGTGAGAGAGTGGATTAAAAGTCTATTATTACTAAGTCAAAAGCACGAGAGAGAGAGAGAACCCTTCAGTCTGTAGACGTTCTTACCGTAAAAATATTTCCTTCACTTTGTTTGCTCTCGTGATCGTTATGCAAAATCATCTACTTTGCTCATCACTATAATCCCCCACCGAAAAAATCCTTCAGCTTCAATGTTTAATATATCTAGCAAATGCTTAGAATTTAAAAAAATACGCACACAAAAGACTAATGACTAAACATTCTCTGATTTTTTCTCTCTTCTGACGAAACTTTTTCTCCTTGTCTTTTCTTTTGGTTGTTCTGAACTCGTGCTGAGATTACTAACAGCTTGCCCATTTTGACATAAACGGGGAGAAGGAGTGGTACGGGGGGAAAAGGAGAAGAAAAGATAATTTGCCAGTTTTACTTTCTTCTATACATTCCATGATATTCGCAATAAATATGATGTGTTATAAGTAACCAAGCTAAGTAGTATGAAGCGCGGGCGGGATGTGATTCACACTGCATTCTGAGAGAGGTCTTTAAAGAAGCGTGCACACGGAATGGAATAAATGTGAGTAAATTACGTCTTCCATTTTTCATTCAATCATACTATTAGAATACATTAAATGCTCAATTTTCCATACACTCCCGAAGAGTGAACCACACAATTTCCATGTAAAAAATCAGGGACGCCGAACTTTTTTCTCTCCCTTTCTTAACGAAGGACAGAAACTTGAGTACACACACACACATAATGACATCTTATTCCTATAAATGGTGGCATGAATCAATGGTAAATCCTAATTCAAACGCAATTTCAGAGTGAAATAGGAGGGGATGACGAGAATGGCATTCGTGCCAAGGAAACCGAGTAAAATATAATGCAACACCTCACCCTGAAAAGAAAAAAAACGGAGTAGACGTTGTGGGTTGGAATAAAGACGACTTATAAGTATTTTTGTGGGAGAGACTGGATATATATACTGAAGAAGGTGCCGGTGTAAAGGACCACGTCAAAATAGCTAGACTGGCTGCTTGCATTTAAAAAAATGTTTGTTGACTGGCATTTTCCTATGTAAGTTAGCGTAAGCCATGACCATATTACAAACTGAATGAATCTTGTAAATTTAGATGCTCGATTGTGCAAAATTTCTCGTATAAAGTCAAAACGTAAACTTTTGAAATTTAAAAATTTTCCCAAAACATGTCTAATATGGGACTCCAGCTACATTTTCTGTGCCCCTTACATCAAACCATGTAAGGTGCCATTCTATAGTATTGTCGAAGGCAACGATATGCTACGCTGCATTATGTATTCCTTTCACTAAAACTTCCAAGTCATCTCTATTCTCGTCTACACACACCGAAAATACACGGAGAAAGTGGATGCTATATCAAATCATGTATGCATATAATGTATATACTTTCACAGGGAAAAAGAGCTAAAATCCCTACTCCATTTTCATCCTCCCAAATACATACATATGCATTTATGTATATGATCTCAGAAAGAGAAAGAGAGACACAAAAACGTCGAAGACATCAACTTTCTTTCCTATCAGATCGACATCTTGGTGGTCTGGTTAAATTATAGAAGCACACAGGACAGCCCGCTTTTTCCCCATAGTTTTAGACTATTGTGTGATACGACATGAAATTAGAATGGTGATCACGTAAGCCACTGATTGCCAATTTACAATGGAACCTCATCATAAGTTAAGCTACAAAAAAATGGTCATGCACTCATAAATCCTAGTAAGGAGATATGATGTGCCCCTTTTTCCCATTTACTTTACTTTTTTCTACTCTCCTTCATCTCTACTCCGATCTAGCAGATTTTGAGTGTGTGCTCTTCCATGATTTTAAATCATTTCAGTATTGATGCCACCAAGGGAACCATAATCGGTGCAGATTTAAACTCAGAACATGAAATACTCACCTTCTAAAACAGGTCTGATCAAATTCTGCAACCACACGACGACGATTTTTTTCCACGAGATATTTTTTTCTACATGTGTAGCTTCGAGGCGAAGCAATCATCTTTGCTACCTTATATCCAGCATAACATTAAACTTTATAAAGTTGGAGTGTTATATCTTGACGTAATAGTGCATATATTGAGCGCAATGGGAATCTGCATAACAAGCATTACTCAAAGTCTTTCAAAGCTTTCACCTGATAAATTAAAGTCCAAGTAGCCACGCAGTGTTGGAGCTGCCAGCAAAATGTGCTTTCAAAATTGAACGTCGCTCTAGAAAAAGACGCATCATACTTTTTTGTCGTTCCCGGAGCGTAATGCACAACGGAACGAAGGATTTGCTACAAAAAAAGCCAGAACCGAATATACCCCAATGCACATACACCGTTCACGATAAAAATGAGGTAGTGATCTTTAGTAATTCAGACACAGTCAAATCCGAATCAAAACTGCGGGTGTTCTGGCTCTGTCGCACACTTTTATCTTGAAATTATAATTTTTTCGTGCTATTAATCGCACTCATTTGTATTCATTGTGTATATATAGTTCGAATTGCTTTCATTTTCCTGCTGCGCGGCTTCCTGTTTCGGGAATTTGCTTATTTACTCGAGCATGGCGCATATGGCTTCCAGCCAAACAAATGCGGTTAAACTATAAAAAAAAACATTTTGCTCCTTTTTTTAAGACGAAGAAAGGCATTTGGATTCATTCAATTTCTACTGAATAGGCATGCCTAAAAATAGAAATTATTTTCCTTACGATGGCCATTCCATTCGTGCATTCTGGTACGTACTATTGTCCACACTTTAATTTGCCAAAGTAATAACTTTCACTGTTCCTACCCTTCGCAAACTTTTCTTTACTAAAGCTTCCTTTTCGCGAATAAAGACAAGACACAAATACAAATGCTGCCGTACTATTATGAACTTTGCATTTAATCTGGAATAACACAGCTCGTGCGTTAGTCCAAGCGAATACGTTGAATAGAGTCAGTCATTCGAATTCAACATCGGTGATTGCTTCTTTTGGCATTATGCTAACATTAGCATCACCCATTAAAAATTGCAATCTATTCATTCGAGTCCCAATGTTTGCCTAACATACAATGACTATAGTCCAAAGCAAATAATATCTCGTAGGCCATTTAGAGTTGTCTTCCTTAAGTGTATATGAACGGGTGACAAGTGATGCGAGAAGATTTCGTTCCCTAGAAGAATTTCACCTCTGCTGCACAACTCAATACAGGTAAGTTTCACGGTTGTCATCCACCGTGCAGTTTGAGACAACGAGGAAAGCTTCTTATTCAACATCCCCTCTCCATTCTTAAGAATACGATGGGAGATAAAAGTCATGGACAACGCCAGAGAGAATATGAGAGAGAGAGAGAGACGGCGTAAAATATACCGGCTTCCTGTTACCTAGTAGAAGATTGTTGTAGAGGTTCCTTTCATCATCGCTGACATCACGAATGAATAAGCACGAGCATAAAAGGAAAAGAGATCTTAAAAGCCATGCATATACATTCTTCCCCGTCCCCGCCGCTTATTTTCCTTCCCTCACAATATGCTATTCACCAATTCCACGAACTACTACACAGGCAAGAGAGAATTACGACCTGTAGTATTAGCAGTTATAAGCATTGTGCTATTATTTGTAAGAACAAAATGTAGACAATACTTTTACCACATATATTTTGTAAAATGTATTCATTACAGAGGTGGGTGCAAGGAGCGAGTGGAAAAAAGCAATATGCACACGTATACACATATATATTCCTCGTAAATACTCCGCCAACTACTATCATCATCTTTTCCCAAGAAGTGGAGGGGTTAAATGCAATAGGTGTTCGTTCTGCCATCACGACGATTCCATTGTAACAATAAGCCTTTCTTATAGTTAGTGGCAGTCGAGTCTCGGCACTTTTCCTGAGGAAATACCAGAATATTTCGCTCTCTCTCTCCTCTTAAGTCTGATAATTCACTATAGTTTCGTGGCGAGAGGAGAAATGAGAGAGCAAGTAAGTACTCATATGATGCATGCGAGTTGTAAAAAGAAAGTAGCTGAAATAAGTGGGGCTTTATTTGTACATGCAATGCTTCCGTTTTTTCTTCTTCTTCTGAGTTCTCTGCCTCCACAGTTGCACTTTCATTTTCCCACATGATCATGTAGAAATGAGAATGCTAGTTAGTATACATGTGTGAGTGTGTGGAATAGAACAAGTTTTTTATATATTTTCTCGAGGATTCAAGACTTGCCCTCTCTCTCTCTCTCCGCACATTCACGCTTAATACTTGGAAACGCTGCTGAATTATTGCGAGGAGGAACGGTGAAAGGTGTACATACTTTGGGAAACTGGTGGTGGTATAAAAAGAAAAGGAGTAATGAAAGGCGGGAGCAACTACGCCTGGAAGATATAACGAAAAACACAATGCTGCGTGCAACTTGTACATCGAAGTAAGACTCACTTCTTCCAAGTACGAGCACAAGGCATATTATGTAATGGAGGAGTTGAGATATGTACATATATGCCTCAACTTGAATTCAGAATCTCTCTGCGAAGTAAAGTAGGCTGCCATTTAAGCGAGAGAGAGAGAGAGAAAGAGAGGCCTTTCCACAGCAAAATCCTTGAGCGATACAACAAGGTATTTACATTATGGGTACACATTTTTTGAGAAAACAAGAGAGAAGAATGAGGAGGCTAATGATGACAAACAGGATTTTCTCCTGGAAAGGAAAAAGTGGCACACCATTTATTTGCACAGAATTCACTCGTGCTCATTGCCCTTTGTTTGGCTAGTATTGTATCCATTCCTATCCTCTGACAAAAAAATACCTATAGAATACAATAAAGCAGCTTGAAACGATCATAAATGTGGATGTGCAGCAAGAATCGTTACGCGTTTTGAGTAGAAGCAGAAACCATTCTCTACTGCTGCAACACGCTGGATGAGTTGTTTTACAGCAGAAGTCATACACGACCAAGTAGAATCCTATAAGTACATATGCATGTGGAAGAGGGAAAAAAAACTTTTCACAATTCAGGGAAGCAAGCCGCTTCTTTCCTTCCTTGTCTTGTTGATTTCTCTAAATGCACACTTGAGTGCAACTCGGGAGAGAGAGAAAGTAGGGAATGATGTGGAGTACAATTTACTAAAAACCTTTTGTTATGTATGTGAACAAGAAGAGCTCGGTGTTCATTATGTATTATCCATGTTGCTGTCATTTCTCATGAATCGCTAATAAAACACGTGAGCTGTGTTAATTGCCTTCTTGGAGTAAATATTCTGCACTTCGAGAGAGAGAGGTGTAACATAGTTGGCATGGAATGAAAATAAATGTCTTGAATTTGAGCTCCCTTTCACCACCACCACCAACTCATACATGTTAACGTTAATGACGGCGATGAAATACGAGGAACAAAAAAAACTTCACCCAGGGAAAGGACTTATGCCAAGGAAAATACTTATATACGTGCAGATGTTTCAAGCAAAAAGATCCAGGAGAAAAGAAGAGAGGAATTGGTGCATTTCATCAGAAACTCTTCAACATAACATGGAAAAGTTAAGTAACATCAAGGCATCAAGAGGGCACGTGACAAAATTTCCAACAGGCTGTCTTGTCCCTTCCATTTCCATCTTGTCTACTTAGAACAAAAGTGAAAAAGAAACATTGAACAACATCCGTAAACATCGTCAATATCCATGGTCTTTTTTCTAAAGAGAGAGAGAGAGAGAGCTCTGCTGTTGCTGACCACTCAGCACTCGACAAGATTGGGACACAGAAGAAGTTGAGAGAGAGAGAAAAAACGAAAGCAAGCTGTTGAAGTGAGCGAGTGTCTTAGAGGAAGAGCCGATAGCAGAAGTGGACTTTGAAAAGAAAATTCTTAATAGTATCCGATTAAGTCCAGCTGACTCAGTCAGTTTGACGAGTTTGAGTTGTGTGATGATGCAGTAATGCGTTCCAAGAAATGGAACGGTCAAAAATCCTTACTTCCTTTCGCTCCTCGATGCTCAAACTGGGCAAACGTATATAGACGTTGTGGAGGTTCATATGTGCATGTATTAATCGAAACTGAGCGACTGTTTGTGTAACTTTCCAGAGGAATTGTATCAAGTATGTATATGACAGTTGAACATCATCTGCGCCTTTCTTCCATTAATGTGTAAAGTTAGTTTTCTCATGAAAGTCTAACACAAAACTACAAAATACCACCACGATACTCACAAGATTCGAAGGTGAAGCAGACGCGAACTATGTTTTTTTTCTCTGCAAAGTTTTCAGACATCGTCAATTGTTCCATCGTGTTCCTGAGAAGAGTTTAGAATAAAGCTTAAGTTGGTTAACATGACTGGCATGATACTGGAGTTAAGTAGTACGTATCACTATAATGAATGGCGCCATGTTATTCCTCTTGCATAAAGACTTTGTCCAAAATGATTTCCGTCTAGGATTTTTTCGAGTGAATTCAGTTGCAAACGCGAAAGTACTACGATGCAAGTTTAATTGAGAGATTGTAAGAAAACCGTCTTAAGCAGAAAAAATATTTTCTCATCTGATTTTATATGGTCAATGACAGTGAGCATGAAGGATGTTTATCGAAAAGAAGCGAAAGGGCGAGATGAGAGAAGTACTCATATTTTTCAGAAGGATGCATGGACGCATATGACGCACACCATCCCGATGGTTTTCCTCTCCATCATCAGATCATAACACACAATTGCATTCTTTCACAATTGAAAAAGTTAACAAAATTGATTAAATCATTTTACACGACTTTTATCCATATACAAGTTTTATTCACCTGTCTAAAGCAATAAAACCATATTTTCATAGATCTTCGTTAGAGATTGCCGCATCGAATCTTACATGTGTATTTGTGCATCATGTCCATCGTACATTTAATTAAGGAAAATGTCTGTACACACTCTCTCTCACTCAACCATGACATGACTCTCCCATTTTAGAATTTTTTCTTTGAGCATCCCCTCGAAATCAGCTTGATTTCTTCAAATAAAGCAGTTTTTACATAACAAGTTATGAATGACTTTTGGTTTAGCGTATGACGTTTGTACAATTTATGAATGGGAAGAAAAATGCGTACAGAGAAACCGAGACAGAGATTTTTTTTATATCTGTACACAAACTCCACGCTCCGCTACAACTCCTATCTGAGTTTAGTTAGACGAATCAGGGGAAAAAATCATAGGTCACAAGGGTGAAGACATGAGGAATGTTCGAAGATAAAACAGGAATTATTCCATTTGTTCGTTTGTGTAAACATAAGCTTTTTACACAAAGCACCCACCACCACAAGAAGATGTGAATAGCAACCATTAATGAATGGTGATGGAAACACCTCCATCCGTCCGACTATGGAAGATGAACAAACATGGACATAAAATTACAGAAAGCTTGCTTGCTTCGTCTAAGCACATCGTCACTGTTTCGTATTTCTACAGTGCATCAGCAGCAGGGAAAGGCAAAGGGGTTCACTATCGTTAATCCCAGTATACGTGTGGGAGTATGTCCATATACCCCTTCCAGTTAATCCAGTGAATCCAGTTAAGTGGCTGTCTGGACTTGCTTCAGCATCACAACCAACTAACTTCACAGCAAATCAACAAATCCCTGTACTACAAACGAAGTTTATGCAAATGCGCTGTATATTTTTTACGAAACTCTCTCGTCGACTCGATCTTGCTTCAGTATTTTTTCAATGAAAATTTAGCTGTGTACGCAGCGGCTCGCTCCTCACAAGTAAATCTTATAATATTTCCTTGTTCAGTGTCTTGCAATGCTGCACTTTGCGACAATAATGGGAGCAGTCCCTTGGCAAATTCATTTGAGGAGACATGTGTATCTATTCTTCTTTACTTCGAGCACTACTTACTCAAACTCAGCAAAGCAACAAATGTTGACGACACGTCCCATAAATATCCCAATAGAGAAAATCATGAGTATATGGGTTGAGCAATGCATTATATTGTGTGAAAAAAATTCCCAAGCAGAATGAATGAAAAATAATAAACCACTACTCATGTTGGGAATTTAACCTGAGATAAATAAAAACGAGTGTAGAGAAAATGACGGCTATTTTGATTTTAATGCTCTTCTGTCAGAACGAATTGAAGAAATTAAATCCAAAAGTCGTGAAGGTAGGATGAAATGTTCTCCGCTTGCAAAATACGCACGCCTTAATGACGTGAAGAGTTTCATTTTTATCTACATTTTTAGCAGAGATAAGAAAGACGGTGAGACTAAACTCATTCCAATTTCCCTAAAGATTGTAATCTAAGCACTAATAATAAACCAGAGTTGCTTATTAGGAGGCATAATGAGGGAAAACATCCATCGAATGAAAAAAATGTGAATCACGAAATACAAATTTCAATATTTCAAGGACTCCTTAATGCTAGGATTACCATCCTGGATAAAGTATTTTTTTGAATGCACATTATGCCCATTCGAATAATATCTGCTTTCAGTCTGATATTATTAATCAAAATTCACATTACATGGCTCCAAAAATGTTGACAGAATGAACATGTGTCACGATAGTGTAATTTCTGAAGTTCTCTCACAAAAACTCATCACCACCAAAATACATCCTCGCTTTGGAAGGTTTTCCTTTGAAACATGGATGTTAAAACGGCTGAATTAGGTCATTAACCAGATTGCACAATCAGAAAACTTACATTACAACAGCGTGTCATATATATTACATGCATTAGCTACAAGACACAATACTACACACTAAAATCACATTACTTTTTGTGAACGTACAGCGAGAAGGAAAAAGTGAGAAAGCATGTTAGTGCGAAAAAGCAAGACTGAAGAAAATGTATCAAAAGTTAGTGGAGCAGTGTAATTATTGTATCACAAATTGTCGTAAGTGTGTGAAAGACTAAAGCGAAACGCATTATGTCCTCTCCTAAGACAAACATTAAACCCCGTTTTTTTCTCTCTTTACTTCAGTTTCCTACGCCTACATTCACATTTGCGAAAAAGCCATGCGATTTAACTGCTTTTCGGAAAAGAGGAAGAGAGTTACGTTGTCGGTCTTCTACTAATTTGCATGCTTTCCCAACACACATACAAAATCCCTACACAATTTTCATCGTGGCCATTCATTTTCCACTGGAAGAGGGAAAGTTAGCGGAGGATGCTTGTTGCACATTTTCATCTCGAAATAGAGTCATCTAAAGTTCCAGTTCAGCGTACAACAATTGCCTTGGCGAATATGAGAAGAAGAAGGGATTGCGAGAGAAAAGAAATTTAATTATACCACTTTAATTAGACAATTTACTAAATTATACACAATCCCGTATTCATCCTTGATGATGATAACTGATAACATATATATAAGATGAGCACACATCTGCAAGGGTTTCCGCTGGAGGAGAAAAAAATCTCATACGCTGTTCCTCAAAGGCACATGCCTGCGAATGCAAAGAATGCATATAGTTCTGCTGATGATTATACCATGTGACTAGGTACAAGAGCTCCAACAACAGTCCAGCTCATCCAGCATTACTCTCTCTCTCTCTCTCTCTCTCTTCACTCTTGGAAGGAACGAGTGAGCAACTCATAAAAATGGAGTAAATGAGCAGACTTTATATCTAATGCAAGACAACGTTATCAGCGTAAATTCATGCTGTTTAAGTGCTCTCACTAAAGAAAATTAAATTGCAAAACATTATATTCCTCTCTTTTTTACAACATTTTCTCAGGTTAGATTTTTATCAAGGGAAGGACTACTACGATATATAAAGTGCTGGGGATAAAGTGTGCCAGCGAGCATTATCCATCTTAAGTGGATTACTGTAGAAAATAGAGGCACAGCCTTTCTTGAGAATATGTATGTGAGGGCAGCCAATTTAGATAATTATTGCTCCAACCCTAATTTGCGACACATGTGCATCTTTATTCAACTGAGAATGCATAGCCACACACACACGCGCGAGCGCGCTCATTTATCCATCTGCGAGACTTTACTTCTCGTGCCAAAGACACAATAAAAGTACGTGGTTATATGGAGAACTTCCCATTGCTTTTCATTATGAACATCTTCAAGAAAGCAGTTCGGCGACTGGATGAAGGTTGAAGACGTAACCCGAGGTGTTGTGAGTTTCTTTTTTCAGTTTTCGATGATGATACGGAGTCATATCACCTGTGAACATTGGATGTAAGTATGCAAATGTATGCAAATTAAGCGATTTTACTCGAACCTTTTCAGTTCATTAATGAAGACCAAATGTGGCTGAAAAAAATGTGAGCTTTAGATGCTAATGGAAGATTATGATGATGGGAAAATTATGATTGTTTCATGAATGCTTTTATTTCAGGGGAAAACCTTCTCCTCCTTAAGGAACACAAGTATTTTCATGGCACGTTTTTGGCGCAACAATGAAATATTCAGAGAGAAAAGTAAAATACAGTTGACGCTCACTCCATGCAAGCCAAATGTGTTACTGAAGCGAGTTCTAATCTGTGAAATTGTACTTTTCCACATTCATGTTATAAAGTGCATAAATCCATAGTTTTTACTAAATACTAACTTAATGATCAATATTACAAATGGGCTGTATGGCATGTATATCCGCCTACACAAATATAATGACTCAATTTTCTACTCCTCTGAGTTCCCAATTAGCCCGGATTTTTTCCTCGAGAGAGAGTCTCCGAAATCCTTGGAATACTTTAACGTGCACACGCATGGAAATCAGCCAAATCGCGCTTGAAGTGAACTTGTGGAATATATCCCACACGTAACCGGAATTAAGTTGTATATATATATAGTATATCAAGTTCTGGAGCGACGGCGAGGGAGTAGCCCAGGAATTGTCAGGGTTGTATGAAAATGTGGGCGTGTTTCGAATTGGTTTGTTACATGATAGATTTTCACAATCTGTTCACCTTTCATCCATCTCGTAGTGTATATAGTTTTGCGAAATGTAGCGCTAAAACGCATTCCGTAATCAAAAGGCATGGTTTATGTCCTGTCAAGCTCTCGTATATAAAAGGTCTATGGAGAGAAAAAACTCTTAAATTAAAAGGAATGCTTCAACATTACTTTTACACGACTCGAAAAAAAAATGAAAAAGTGTTCCCTTCTCGTGGCTTAACTCTGCACTTGAATGACATACAATAATGGTTTCGCGTTTCTGCCTTTCGTTGAAGCGTGCTAGAGTATTCGAATACACATTCAAAGACGGGAAAAAATCCACACTGACAGTCGTTATTGACTCCATCTGTCCTACTAAATCTATGAATCTTTGATAACGCACTCCATGAAAAAAACTTGAGCGAGAGTAAAAAATGTTGCGTTGGATTTTAACGCTTACATTTTCCCAACTGTGAACTGGAATGAAAGTATGTGCAAGTTTCCCTTCAATTACAGTGCACTTGTTTACAAGTTTCCGATGTTTAATACTGTATGCGCGTGAGAGAACTTTAGCAGAAGTTTTTTGTGTAAGTTGAACAAATCTGTTGAAAAGCGAGAAGAGGGGCAAAGAGTATATCTCTGTCTGAAGTCCGAGGTCTCAAAGTTCACATATATATTTGATATATTGTACTCAATCCACACATACATACAAAAACATATACTACACATTTCATTTTACTTTTGCTAGCGTTGTTAATGCATCTGTAACAAAATGTGAGTGAAAGGTACATCACATCTGAATTGGTTTATACGAGCACAGTCGAGCCGGCGTAATGAGCTGTCATTGACAGTAAACTGGTTGTAATGTCAAGGTGAGGTAAATACTTGTGATATGACAATCTTGTTAGCTTTGTGGTTGCACTTCTCATCCACCGAGTGAGGTGTACAAGTGCAGCGTTCATTCATGACGCGAGAAACAGTTACATACATCATTGACTCATTCGCTGCTTTAGCTGGTGTTCAACATTACATGCTTTAAATTTTATGTTCTTTGAAAGCTACTGCGTTTGAGTGGCACATAGATATTCTCCTCTTGGTCTGTGCGAAGAGCTGTGAATTTGCGAAGCGTTCTAAAGAGGTTGTTCCATTACATAAAATCAGGTCTTTTCATAACTGAAGCAGAGGGAGTGTCCACATAAATGACAAAAGCGTTTGCATAAATTCGAAGCTTGTTGACACTTGTGAGAAACGGTTGTGAAATGACCGTCTCCACTACTGACGTCGTTAAGATATAAAGACGAAGCAATTTGGGAGTTTAATTCTCTCACGCCCAGTTTCCTTTTAACGACGGGCATAAAATATATACGAATTAACTGCAGTTCCAATGCGTTCTTTCAAGGGATTTTTTTATTTAGGTTCTTGAACTCGCTCGTTGTGAGCCGTATGCTGTCTTTTGCGGAAGTACTCTTCTGCAGACCACTTTTTTGGTCACCCTCAGGAGAAACCCTTTAGTGGGAAAAAGTTACTATTTGAGTGGCACGGCGAGTTAATTTTAACGTCCGAATGTCACGGCCAAAAACAGCTAATTTTGCAGCCCTTTAAAGTTCTCGTTAATTTATAAACTCGTACCATGTGCGTCATATGACTGAAACATTTGTATATTGAATAAAATAATGATATGATATTACTCATTACCGACGGACGATGATTGGTACTTGTAACAAAGCTAAAGCCTCAATTTACAACGTACCTCAACAGGGTCAGTGAGCAACCGAGGCATTTTCAATAGAGAGAATGTCCATTCTGTTGTGCTTAATTTGGTGTGGTTTTGTGGAATATGAGTACAAGTGATAGCAAGCGACAGTTACTGTTGCACATCCCGCATAATTACAGCTTTACAACGAGTATAGAAACCAACATTGTTAGGTAGAAGAATTGTGCCGTTTAACCTACCATACATGCTCCGATTTCACACTTGAATGAGAATTGGCTTCAAATCAGAGCAAACCGCTAGTCACATATTATTCTTATGCATTATTTTCCCTATTGGTTTAGCTTGCTCGTGTGATATTTCGAATTGCAAAATGGAACATGGGCTATTCCGCTTCAATTTTTTGCCATTCATACCTTAATTATAAAAAATAATGATGATTATACAAGCTTTGACTTGTTTGCAAACTTCATTAAATCAAGCTAGACAACCCCGTGTTCGGATGATAACTCAACTGATTAGTGCCTTGTAATAAATGAGCACACCACCGCGAAATACCAGAGAGTAAAACCTGAAATCTGTCTAATTGCATCCCAGTGTTATTTAAACAAGCTGAGAAACATCATTACCATGTCGTCGAAATAATAATATAACAAACTTATTTTGTGCAGCAATGGGTGGGAATCACAGAGTTGTAAGTGCTCTTTTCCTCCTCTCATCGAGTCCAGACTGACTGGATGGAGAAATGGAGCGAGCTCAGCGAACAACGGTGCGTGGTAAGGCTTTCTTGCCTTCCAGCATCTCTCGTCGTCGCTGGTGAAGAGAGAGAGAGAGAGGAACATCTCGAAACCCAAAAAAGGATGACAAGGTTTTGATGATAAATGCCTGTCTGAGGTGAGCTAAACTACGCAATCTGTAAACCGAATAAGTAAACACATGGTAAATAAGAGAGAGAATCCTCGTTCGCCCACTTGGCAGTAGGAAGAAACCCATAACCGTGAGCCACCATAGGTAGCAGATTGAGAGAACAGACCACTACTACTTCTGCTCTGCAAGTTAGTGATTAGTCTATTCCAGGGATCTCATGACCAAAGGCAGAGCAACAGTAGTGGTGCTGAGGTGATCGCGTTATTTTGGTGGTTGCTAACCTGAAATTTTCTTTCCTTCCTCTGGAAATTAAATAATCCCATCCATCCGCTGGAAAAAGAAGATGCCCATTAAGCTTACAGCTACGTGAGCGCACAACACAACGATGATGTTCACAAAATTCACCGACTGATGAATCCGGTGAGTCTTAATTAATATTGCTTGCAGAAAACCAGGAATGAAAAGTGGAGTGGTGGAAGTGGTCGCGTACCGCACCAGAGGGATTTAATACATTTTCGATGCGCCTGAGAGATGTGTGCAAGTCAACACACGAAAGCTTTTTTTCTAACCACTGCACTGTTTACTGAAGCTGGCTCACTTTTTTTATCTACTCTGAGCATTTCGAGATTTTGTCAAAGAATACAAGAGAGGGCTTCACTAAAAGCTGTCGTCAGAGAGTGAGAGAGAGAGAGTATAAGAAGAGTGTCGATTCATCGTATCGTCACATTGACGAAGGCCACCGGAAAATAGGATGAAGCTTCTCAAACTTCCTTCGTATATGACATATGAGATAGGCTTGTACACTTGAGTGAGTCCTGAAGGTCCATCATTCCACTACGTTAGAGGTTAACCACATCGAAGTGCGCGTCTTATTTACATGTACGCCTACACGAGCGAATGCCAACGAAACACAAGCCATCCACTACTACATTTATCATCATTTCCTCTATTATCTGATGAGAGCAAGGGTTCTGTCATAAAAGCAAAACTGAACCGTGCAGCGGAAGGAGTCTGGAAATAAAATCGGAGATCATCTCATCTCAAGCGAGAATTTTTGTTTTCCAAATAAAAGCAACGGCTTCGCTGGAGGAAGTATGTATGTAGTATGTAGATATTATGTAGGTACGTATGTGAGCTCAGGCACATGTATTGCATATGATTTGTGAAATTTCAGTTTCAAGAATATGTCGTAATCAGGCTCACCCACGTATTGTGTATTCATCTATGCACACGAATGCATAGTGCAAAATCTGAACTACTTTAGCGCCGTCGTCCATGAAACTTATCGAAGTGTACAAACTCGTTTCCTGGTTTAATAATGTTTACGATGAACTTTTTCGTGCTCCTGGGATAATTGTCGACGTCATTGTCTGCATGATTTTCATTACTCTGGTAAAATTGACTAACACACTGATAAATGTATCCGTGGAAAATATGTCGTATATTCTAGGAATTTTTTTTGATGTTACGGAAAAGTCATTACACACACCAGGTATTGGAAGCCATTTTCTTTTGATGTATTCAAAAGACATTCATTGTAAACTTGATTAGATTATACGTGAACAACAAAGAATAGCAAAATGTAGAAAAAATTATGTGTGTCGGTACGTTTTTTGTACTTTTTCTGAATATTTTTTTCAGAGTACAGGAAAGGAACAAAAATTCGATGAAATATGTTCTGAAGCATTTAATGAAGTTTACAGGGAGCATTTCATGTCAAACAAATATAAATAACTGGTCACGAGTGTTAGCAGTCTAGTAAACCAATAAAGTTGATAAAAACATACTGCAACTTTCATTAAAACGAGCAACTGCATATTCCCAAATGGTTGGACATTAAGATCGGATAACATGTTAGAATTGAAATGTTAGCTGTTGGCAGGGCGGCACTATTTACATTATTTATTGCATAATATTTTTGCTACAATAAATTAACTTTTTTTCCTCTGCCATTAATGATCATTTCATTAGAAACAAGTGAGTAGACAAACTCTCCACACGAGAGAGAGAGAGAAGAAAAAAACGAAACAGTATGTTTGAACGAGTGAGCAAATCATAAAAAAGCATACTTCTTTGTCAAGTTTTAGAAAAGGATATAATATATATAATACGGCAAGTGTATGAAATCTATTCTTTAACCATTTCGAAAAAAAAAACTTTTCCTTTCAACTTTTCGCTGAGCTTTTAGGTAACGAAATATGACTAAATTTTTACGACCGTTGGGTTTCAATAAATGTGTGCCAGCGAGCATGCAGAGAAATATATTCTCGAGCACCCCAGGTGTCTCCCTTGATTTACGATGTGTGAATCAAGAATGAATGATTCTTTTTCTTGATTTTTCTAAAAAAAACACTAAATAAAACTATTTTCATTGTGGGAAAAAGTCCGCCGGCTGACTACCTGCAGTGAAGTTGCGGATTCATCTTAATTGGCTGTTTTCTAATACTCTCCATGTACAATAATTACTCGGGGCTAGAGAGAAAGGTGATAATGAAAAAAAAATGCTGACGGGAATGTTTTATTGTTTTCAATAAATTTTCTCTTGTGTGCACTTGGGTAACTCTAGTTTCAATTTATGTTTTACTTGCGGTTATATGTACTTTTGTCAAATCAGGTCCCATATTTGTAAATTCATTCCAAATTTCACAACATTTTACATGAGTACAGTAGGTAGATGCTGTGTAAAGCAACACCTAAACCAAGACAGTTTGTTTGATTGGATAAAAATCACGTCAACAAGTCTACATCCGACAAATTTCTATCCGCGTAATTTACCACATATGCAATTCATATCTCAATATGGTATCAACTGAATACAGTTATATTTTATCATTTTACAAGGATCTTCATTTTCCACGCAATGCGTTGCAACGGGATCATTTCGCGAGTAGGAGTATATGTAAACCCTCTTTTGCAAACACGGTATTGTACATTAGCATTTATCAGCGTGCCAATCGAACCATGAAAAACATCAATAAAAGTGACTAACCAAGAAGGGGAGTATGGTGATTAAACCGTGTACTTCATCAAACTTCCTCCTCTAAACTATTCCGTTCCATTCCATTCTAACTTCAAACTTGGCCAAGTCGCTGAGAAATCTGAAAAGAGTGAAAATAAATATTTTTTAATGAGACACTGAATAAGTCAAACACGATTTGATGTACGGAAACTGTTAAGTATAAAATATCTCATTAAGCCAGATGCTCATATTTCTTCGTAAAAACTACAAAAATTACGTGAGGCATTTAAAAATAGCTAGCACACTTGGTGAAAAAGCAGTGGCATAAACTCAAACATGATGAAATCCTCATATTTCACTGACAAATGCTTTTGACGGATTTGCAAAAGCACAAAAGTATATCAAAGTAAAGCTTTATTTAAAAAGACATTTTTATGTGATTTAACTCGAAAAAAACAGGCCTACGACTTTAGACGTTTTTTAGACGAAGATGGACAAGTGGCTCAGGTAACATCAGTCTGTTCTCTGCTCGCTTTACAAACTGCTTTAATTGTACAAAGAATTAAATTCGTGTTAGGTGAAAACAGGGAAGCACTCCATACGTACTATTTGCCAAAAGTGTTATATATTTTTATTTATGACTTAAGCCCTTTCTGTGTGAGAGCTTCCTTTCTTTGCAGGGCTGAGAGCTAGACGAAAATATTAAACCTCTCTGAATACGATTCAACGCTTTTTAACGCAATATAAAATTGTTGCACATTAAAATTCCATTACGTCACTGGAATTGTTTGAGAATATTTTCCCCACTTTGTGTATAGGTATATCGTATATGACTGTGAGCATTCCGAATTTACATTTTGCATCTTGGAACCGTCTTGGTCTTGATGGCATGACTCAACAGTCTCAACATCTGCTGCATTGAATCCACCACCACTCACTTCTACTTTCAGAAAACAACTCAACTTCCTTTGCGACTAATGCGATTTTCCTGTATTTTTTCTCCTCATTTACAAACGCAGAGAGTCTGACACGAATGCTTTCAACCAATATCTATATTACCGAGAGGGAAAGAGAGAGAGAGAGAGAAAAGATCCTACATCTTATGGTTTTGACATTTTGCACAGAGGGTCTTACTAATGCTCCCAGCAGTTTGTGATCAGGTCATCACTGCACAACTTGAGCTATATGGCATAGTGTGTGACTGTGTTGTTGACAGAGTCTCGAATTGTTCATGTCATAATACGGATATGCATGAAATTCTCAGATTTTTGAACGACCCTTCTACCGTGAAAAGATTTTTTTAATACTTGAGCTTCGTGGAAGGTCGAAAACTCACATAACGAGATTTGCACAAGTTCTCTCTCTGTCTCTCTCTCGAAAAAAGAACCATTTCCTCGCCTTTTGAACTACGAGCGTATGTACGCAAATTGAGATTATTTTTATGCACTTTGCTTTTTAATTATCTTCAGAGACATTAGCACCTCTCATTCCGCTATTTCATCACGGTTTACGGGATAAAAAACATGTGAGATAGGATGGCACATTTCATCATTTCAGGATGCTCTTTTGATCATTAGAGAATGACAGCCAGTCGTCCTCGTTACTTCATCACCGGTACAATATTTGTTCCCTACGGTAATCTTTAACAAAATTATCCACTCCCTTTATTTTACTTGTTTAAATTGTTTATGTTCAGGAAAACTTATCCGCTATTATTTTTTGTCACATGCTGAAATCAAATTTATCCTAACGACAATATGCCATGTATTCATTGTAAATAAAATTATTCCTTATGCAAAATTGTTCATGTCCCTGAGATGATGTATGCGGATGACTCGACATGGAGTGCCAGAAAAAAACAAAAAATAATTCCAGTGTGGGACGAGCGACACCTAACTGCTAGCTGAAAAAGATAACCAACATTTCGCCTCTTAAACTTTTAGAGACGAACCTGAAACAAAGGCCTACACAGCAGACAAGAGAGTAACCAACATTTTACTTGCTATTAGATTTATGATGTTTTTAAATCGTGTAAATATTTAGTCAAAACGTTGCACATCCAAACATGTTACAAAGTACAGTGTGCAGCCAGCCGTTGTGATATGGACAGAGATTTGTGACAGTCACATTGTATTATCTTTGTTTATTGTGGCTTGGTGTATGAAATCGTTTCTAATCCCGCTGGATTGTCAGAGATTAATGTAATTTTACGAAGGCGCATAATTTATCTTTTTCATAATTTTACCTATCATAATCTTTTCTGACTGGCTGGCTAAGATAACAACTCTATACAATGTAACTCAGTTGGCGAGAAATTGTTAAGTCCGGAAATCTTCTGAAAGCTACTCTCCTTCCTATTAACCAACAACGAATTTGAAGATATTGAATATATCTGAATACATCTTGATCATTTATTTCCATGTTTAGATTTGTAGGGAAGTGCTCTTCCTGAAAAATTTCGTTTGGAAAAGAAATTTTGGTGAAAACTTCGCACCTCTGAAAATTAAATACAAGCAAGTACTTTGAAGACGTTGAAGTATTACGATCTATGTATATCCCCAGTTCCACATATACATTCGTTTCAACTTCAGGAAAACGTCCAACGTGAAATATTAACTTGGGGGAAGGATAAGGAAAATCCTAGATCTGGTAAGGCATAGGTCAAAAGAAAACCTTCCGAATGAGTCTGGCAATACGAAAGGCATTCATGTAGGAAGAAGGAAATGAATGAATGCGTCAGTATTACTCTTGATGACTTCTATGAATCACCTTGTTTCTCACGTAGAGCAGGTATAAGTTATGCCCATGTTGAGGAACATCTTGTCTTACGGAAACCGTCTGAACCTGACTAAAGCCTCATTTTTCAAAGGAGATAAGCCTTGCTTTTTGCATGACATCTTTACCTAGTCTCACGAGGAGAAGAGCAACAATAGCACTGTCTTGAGATGTTTTGGATGTCATGTAAAAAAAGTGGAGGGGTGAGCATGATGACGACTCGTTTCTCTCCCTACAATCTCATAAGATGCTTGTTTGGAGAAAGGTTATAATTATGTAAAGGGAGAAAAATCTGTTCCTTTTGCATCACACACGCAAAATGCACTTGCATAATTTGCGACTGTGTGTTTGCCTATTTTCCTAGTGTATCATTATTGCACATCACCAATTTCACTAGCCCATCATCACATCGCCCCATTCTTGTTTCTTCCCTGTCACTAGACAAACACAATGAAAGGAGGAGGTGAAGCACTCCTCTCCTTTTTTTAAACTGTTACCTAGAAAATTTTTCAGGATTTAAAAAGAGTCAGGCGTTTCCACGAGGGAAAAAAATTTAGTAAATAATGTCAGTTTATCTGACTGAAATCTAGAATGATGGGATGTAATAACATATGGCGAGCATTTTTCTACTCATCAACATTTTTCCCAGACAAGAACATGTGTAGAGCAGGAGGCACTGATTACATAATGAAACATACCGTCATTGCATTGTACACACAAAGGAGGCTTTATTGTAATGATAGGAGGATTCCGCTGGCACTGGCGTTTTGCACAAAAAATCTCCCATTTGATAAGGTAAAGTGTATTCAGTTCAGAATAAGAAAAACGGCAAGAAGTGCTCGTTGAATTGTCGAGTTTTTTTTTCTCCCGTCTGACCTTTATGTAAGGCAGTGTTATCACAATGACAAAAAGCAACAATAAATGTGGGATGCTGTAATAATGAAAACGCAGATAGGAGCAATTGATGATTAGAAGGTAGAGGGTGAAATACCTGCGCGTACTTCCCGTGTGTTACAATTTTGACGCTTCTGTTCGTTGGCAAGGTGAATGAAGAAGTGAGGACTCTATTGAATCTTCCTCGGTGGACATGTCGTATATATAAAAGATGAAGATTTTAACAATGTACCTTGAGGTGTTTTCTAAAAGCATAAAGTATTACACGGGTTGGCACAAGTTCACATTACACCCATTTACATTATTCTCCCCTTTGGAGAGAGACAGAGAGAGAGAGAGAGGGAGTCAGCAAGTCCGTGTGAAAAGGTTCGTGGCCTGTGTAATGACAACCATGAGAAATGGATGTGTGCTAAGATGAGGGCTATTTACAAACCTGTTTCACAATTTTTCCGGCTCACCGAATGAATCCCACAAGAAATATTGCGTACTTATGCGTGTACACATTATTATGTTGCATACGAACTGTACGGGAATGAGATTATATGCACCGGCAACAATAACCAGAAACCATCTTAAATATTTATGTTTTCTCAGCTCTCTGACAAGATCTTGTATTGTGGTGGTGTGTCATTCGTTTTATGTCATTCACAAAATAATATACCTCATTTATCATCACCGTTTCTTCCGAAGCGTAATGCCCCTTCGTTGACGTTTAATGCCGAATTACAAGCTCAATCATTGGTGACGATGCCAAGTAACAAAAATCGTTTTGTACAGGTATCGAATTGCGGTCACTGATACTACCTACCTACATTATCAGTGGAACTTAATACCCTGTCCATTTGATTTATTGCTGGCATTAAAATTCGCCGCAATCTGGAGTGCTAACTGTGAGAATTTGAACAGTGTCTTCATCCAATTTGACTTGAAAGGTTAAACGGGTCGTATACTTTTGCATTTTAAAAAGTGTGGTTGCGTTTTTAACCGGTCTCCAATACGAACTGTGAGTGTGCATTTTACAACGGAGCTAATGTCTGGTCACGAGTTGGCCAGATCCATTCTTGTCACGCATATTGTTTCTTCATGGTGAACACAATACTTTTTAAATGAAACATTACTCGAGTCGAGTGTGAACATTAACAATTTTTTTTGTTAATACTAATTAGAATTTGTAAGCGCAACTAATGTAATACATCTTCACAACACTGCTCGAAGTTTCTTACTTAATTCTCGTAACGAACTCTGACAAATAGCGCTGACGCACGTCGTTAAAAAATCTTTATTCTCACTTTAAACAAAAAATGTAAATAATGACTAATGTTTCCTCCACGACAGGGTTAGATGTAAGTGTCATGAAGTCAAATGCACGTACTTTATGTACAATGCTTGCTCTAACTGTATTTCCTTTAATTAAATTAACAAAGTATAAAAAAGTCCATTTAAATATGTAGGCTATTTGGATGATGAACCCAAATCACATCGTGGTTTTTTGAGTTATTAAATATTGCGCATATGTTGTTTTTTTGCGAAAAAGTGTGAAAATCAAGTGCATATTGCTAATTTTTATGAAGGAAGCATCAAGTTTATTAACAGCAGCCATTTTGCCTGTATGCGAGTTGTAAATAGTCTACTTGTGCGACTCCTTCAATTTACGGTGTCAATCGCAACCGGTGGCGTCTAATTTCCTACTTCCCACACGTCAAGAATACTATTTCAGACGAGTGCAAATACTTTCTTAGACTTTCAAAAAATTAGGTTGATTTTTCTCTCTTTTTTCTTCACTTCACGCTTTTTCTCACCGACGAAAATCTGGGTGCAAGCCATATATTACATTGTATCTATGTGATCATCGTCACATATATCAAACCCAGACTAGAGAATAAGCATGTAAATATTTTCATATCTTATAAATAAATACATCAAAGTAGTTTAATTTACCTAGACTACAAAAATTAGAAGTGATAACATTTGCAGAGAGGAGGAAATAGAGTAAAATAACGTTATCAATGTGACCCATTATTTCTCCGCGCTAAGGAATTTAACTTGAGAGAAACAAAATTCACAGAAGAAGTGCACAGTTATTTGCTTTAGGTTAATGGTTGAAGACGTCACCAATCATATCTCAATTATCACGTTAGCGTATCACAAGAAACACAGTTTCACATCGAAATATATATTCCTAAGTTTACTCTCGTCATGTTCTCTGTAATCATAATCATGCACGTGGCAACCATCGATATATACTTCTTATATGTGTTAGCATGAATAGACGAGTTGATTTTATGGAAGAGACTACTGCCTACATTGACAACACACGAGAAGAAGAAATCTTTTCCCCTGCCATTTTCAAAGGAATGAATGAAGTCGATACGGTAACTTAGAAAAGGGAATAGTAATAATATTCACATTAGCGAAATGGCTTCCGCACAAGATCCTAAATAGAACACATGAAAGAAATAGGAGGAAGCCTTCCTCACAAAAAAGTAACCATCGCCAAGTATTTGCTCACATCCCTAATCCAGCCAGAAAATAGAAATCACATTCGAAATAGAGCACCCTTGTCTGAACGATTTCCTTGGTTACACAGAGACTTATCTCAAACTCGAAATCGTTAAGATTGCAAAAATAATATTCTCAACATGAGTGTACGACGTGGGGATTTGTACTTCTTTCTATACTTCCATCCACAATATTTTATATTTTAATGAATACTCTGCAAAATTTGTAAGAGGGACATTTTCATTGGATTTTTAATATTTTGAGTAGATCCATTCGCTACCTGGCATTAGTTGAGGCGTATTTGTCATAATATGTGTGCGTAACAAAATGCTTTGAATATACATATACAATAATTTTTTTCGATTTCACTTAAATTCATTGAGCCGAATAATGAAGAGGGGAATGCGTTTACCTACATTATACTTATTTTGTATATTTCGAAGGTTTAATTCTACGATATTGGTTTCCGCAGATATTTGATCGACTTCTGTGTCTTATTGACGTAGACTTTGGTCATATGTAAGTGTGCATGGTTATGCTAGAGAATGAAATTGGATTTCATCCAGGACGGGTAAAGAGGGGCAAAACTGAAGAGGCTGATCGAAGCCTATAGCCTTCAATTCGTATTGGTATATGGCATGGATAAACTATGGAACCTGGAATAAATACGGAAGGAAACAAGTTTTCCAATCCACCGTTTAATTTGGCGTGCTTGAAGAAAAAATCTCATGCATGTCTCGGTATCCGGGAAAAACGTGCGTATCTGACTCCACTTTGAATCGAGACGAGAGGATGAGTTGATTTCATTTCAGTGCAAGTGCAGTAGTATTCCACATGTACACAAGTTACATGAAACGGAATAAAGGTTTCTCTCATCGAATTTAACCGTTACTCACATTCGTACACAAATCTTTCACTCAAACTAAACCCTGCAATGCCCTGACTGATCTAACCAAAATGATGCCTTTTGTTATTTCGATTCGTGCTCGTTTGTGCGTTTGTCCATTTACGTACGCTCTGAGTTCAATTTCAGCGAACTGTGAATATCCTGTGGGTAATGAGGCTAACTCGAAGGTTTTGTAAGCTCTGGCGTGTGTGTGTGGGGGGAGCGAGTGGTAGTAAAACTCACCAATATAGAAAATTGAAGCGAGCTTGTTAAATCAATGGAACTCCATCGTCGTCATCAATCTCATCTTTGCCATCATATCATGATCTAGCGTCCAAGGGGCACATCAATCTTTCACAGACCCAACTTTTACATCGTACTTTTTGGAAAGAGAGGAATACTTGAGCTTTTACTGTCATGCATGACTCAAATGTCAAAATGAAAATCAAACGTTCCTCGTTGTTGCTCATGCAAATTAGAGAAAAACCAGCTATCTACTTCTCACATGGATTTCATGCACATTTGCAAAGTTTACTTTACAGTTTACACTTCTCAGTGACAGAAATTGATCCTCCTGTTGCAAACTTGTGTGTTGTGCACTTCCACTCAACATCTTTTACAAAACTGGTACAACCTTTGATCTTGGAAATTTGAGCACATTGGTCTTGCCAAGCTCAAGCATGTTGGCGTTACACAAAATCGTATTGATATTTCTCCCTTGCTGACCTAAAGCTAGATACAACGCAGCCAGCTTCTCTGACATGTCTGATTTTTTTCACAGTTCTAAACGTAACACAAATATTGATTATAAACAAATGGATCCTGTTCAAGCGAATAATTGTGTAAGTTGAGATGGAAGATTTTTTTCTAAACGAGCTCGAACAAAATATGTATGCATATATGTGCCAAGTATATTTGTTCCTTTCTATGATACTGACTTGTATTTACTTGCGTATTTTACTTTTATAATAGTAGGATTTTTTGTGTGCGTAAGCGCGATATAATTTTTGGCTTTTAGTCTATCCGCAATAAAAAGAATTCGTATTCGTAATTTTAGCATATATCTTAAGATGCGTGTGGTGTGCAGTTAGACGCATAGTCAGAGATAATTTCAGTTGTGTCGTTTCCTCTCTCAGCACACATGCTACACAATAAAGAATGTAGGAAGACAATCTGTGAACAAAGTGTCATTGCACAACATTCCGTTTGATTCACATCACACATTTGGCTCCACAGTATAAAAATTGCATTGCGATTTCTCGTCGTTGAAAGTTGTTATGCATGGAAGTAACGTGAAATTTGTGGATTAGCTGAATTACAGCTCATCCTAGTTTACAATGAGTTTCCTAGAACATTTTTTTCAAACAAACACATCTCAATTCCTAGATCGTTTTAATCCCCTGTCCTGCCTGAGTCACTCAGGTAGGATGCATTAATGAAATAGTTTCGAGCATGCCAACGGTGTAGAGATGAATACCTTAAAGTTAAAATAAAAAAAATGTCGCAGTCTGTGAGTACTCAAGCATTGAAATGCATCAACAAAAATGAAAATGGTATCCACTGAGAGAATAGTAAAAACTCGATGTCTACATTTCTTACTCTATGCTCGAGTATCAAATTCTTTTTTTTTCGTTCGCGTTAAATTCCTTTCTATCCGAATGGAACGAAAACACCTAGCGAAACCCAATTCAAAAAATCCTTGCACTGCTGCAGTGCAAATTGCCAATTCATTGACCTATTCCGAGAGCATTTCCAAATACGGATTTATTGATAAATGACTACACATTTCATGCATCTTTCCCCGATGTATTTACAGCATATTGCATATATATTTTAAAAAGGAAAGCAAAAAACTAGAGTGAGCAGAGATCGGAACAATTTGCAAGAGATGAATAATACAGAAATATATTTTGTGCTGCATACAATGACACACTGTTGTTGCTCTAGACAAGCTCCACAATGAGACTGTTAATGACAGCTGAATCACGATGAGTACTTCCATAAATGGAGGAGAGCATATACCATCCGTTTTTGCTCGTCATTAATTCAAAACGCTCACGGCGACAACGAACTTTTATTTCAAACAATGCATCGACGGGAAAAAGTGAATCTCTCGAAAGGTGGGCATTTCATTACAATATGACAATAGGATGCAATTCATTTATATATTATTATTACATGTTTACTGCCCAATCACTCAAGGAGAGGCACTGTGTTATGTCGAAAAGGAGTCAACGTTGCATGGTGAAAGGCATTGCAATGTCATAGTCAATAGATACAGCTTGATCAAGATCTCGGAGTCAAAAGGAATTTCATTCGAGTTTTGTAACTTATATGCTCTTTTGCTATATATAAACACATTTCGCACCAGTTCCAATTTAACCTTTCAGTCTCAACGAGAAAACAATGTAGGCCGTCGAAACTGTCAATTGCCAGCGCTATATCCTTCCCCTAAAGTATACTGATGTATATTCCTCATATGGAAATTTAGAAGAAGACCCTATTATTCGGTGACACATGTCACATACAAAGCATTTTCTTACATAAGACTCCGTCCATAAACACATTACACCTTTAGTAAGTTATCACGTTCGCAACAATCATAAAATATTGGTGCGCGGAGTGAATTTACCTGTAAACGCAGTTGTTTGTGCCAACGGACGGGGAAATTTTTCAGGTAAAAAAAAGCTGAGCAAGCAGAAAAGGTAATTCTTCTCTTCGCTCTCTCTCCTTGGACGAAGAGAGTGCAAAAAGCCTACCCGGAAAGGATGATGATATTGTGCTCATAAAAAGGGCATATCATTCATCCGGTAAGACTATTCTCATCTTCGGTGTGCTTCAATACACTCGAAAGCGCTTAGACGTTATGCAATACCATCATCAACATTTTCTTCCCTTTTCTCCTCCATTTTATGTGCACCTCCTATAAGTATGGCTGCAAGATTTTTTTTCTTCTAAGGTATGCAGAGTGAGCTGAGAACATAGATATTCAAGTGTGTGCGAATGCAGCGAGAGCGACATACCACATTTATTACATTTCCAAGGAACAAGCGCAAGCGATGAGTCAGCGCCACTAAAAATGTGAACGGATAAAAGCATAAAGTTTTTGGGGGAAGAACGCATAGAACGCATCACCATGCACATTAAAAGTAAAGAAGCTTTCCTTCGTATAACAAGTTTCTTGTTCATGTCACATATATTTTTTTCGAGAAAAAAAAATCCGAAAGTTTCCTTGTTACTGCTTGGTTTGAGATGAATACAGGGCACACATCCAGATACGGAGCTCACAGTTAAGGTAACAAAGAAAAGGAGTGTCTTCTTCCACACAATCTTTTCGCGCATACAATAATGCAATATTTCTAGTTTTAGAAGAGGAGCTTCTTCAAAAACCACTTTATGCAAAAAAAAACTATGTTTACATAAGACAAGAACATGCCACGATGATAACTTCAGAGACTTTGCCATTGCATTCATACCAGAGTTTTTCGTTTCCTTCAAGTTTTCCACCTTTCTTTTGTACTAGGACGACGAGCAGAGAGAGAGAGAGAGTTTCCTTCTCTCTGGATAATGATACTCTTCAGGTTGGGAATGTGTGTAGCTCTGAGGTTGCTCCGAAAACTCTTGCGTTATTACATACCTAGTTGAAGTGTTGTTCCAGAATAAAAGAGGTGAAATAGTGCAGGGAATTTTTTTCTCTCTCTCTTCTCTCTCTCTCTCTTGAAGGAAAAATACTCGGGCGAATGCACACTTGGAAAGTGTAAATACGCAGAGTTATGTACTGTCAAATATATAGAGACACACGTGTGATTGTATCCCTACCGCACAGATAGAATTCCCAAAATTGACATTTAGCTTCCGTCTTGCGTACAATTTACAATACTCCTCCGTAGCACTCTTGGCGTCAATATAAATATTCTATGCTATTGTGTGGTGGTGTGCTCGTGGCCTAGTACTAAATCACTAATGCTATCTAGATACCGTCAAAAAGGTGTTGGAGCTTGGAAGAAAAAAGAATACTTGATAAGGGTGGAGCTTGATTGACAATTCGAATCAGTTCGTGTTATATAGCTTTTAGTTTACTTGCTGCCCTACATACTTTATTTAAATGAAAGCCTAAATCTACACTTTTACTTTAATCTTGTTTCACGCCAATACACAACTCATTGCAAAAAAGCATGTTAATCAGAGATTCATATTTGGCCTTATTTTGTGTGTATTAATATCAGATGAGTGTGCCTCAACTCGTAACTTCATAAGTTCATTGTTTACTGGCGTGGCATTATTATGCAGTTGTGCCTTTTGCACACCTTCAGTTTTATAATAAAAATTCCTGCACACAGTAGTACGCTCATAGGGAGATAATCCACTGTTGTTGGAGAAGAACCAAATAGGACGCAGAACTTAATTATTGACCCCGTTTGCGATAGTGCTTTTCATCCGCAGAATACAAATTTCCTTGCAAAATTAGGGAAACTGAAGGGTACAGTGGTTGCTCAAGTAAGCGCAATTTGTATAAACTTAATGCAAAATTTGAAGAAAGGGTCAGGGTGATTCTCGATTCTGATTGCTTTCATTTTCGGAAAGGTACTGAATCATATTCGAAAGCATTTTAAAGCGAAAGCATTATGTTGTGATTATGATTTAAGCGCCATGACAATGACTGTCGATTATGAGACTAGTATTTTCTTAAGTCATACATATCGATCCAAGCGTCAAAAGTACAGTGTCAACAAATCATGCATCTTTGCATTTTGCAATATTCAAGAAAGGGTTGTTGACGTCCCAACAAATCTGTGATTAGCATTGGCTTACATAAAACAGAAAGTGTGTTCACTGCCAAGTAATCGTGTGCTTGAGGACTTTCCATTTTCTAAGTTGTATTTTCTTAATGCGCATAGCGCAGCCATAAATTTGAAACGGAAACGCATATCTGAGTTTATTTCAATTTACAAATCAGTGATCTTCAGCTCTGTTCAGGAGCGTCTTCAATCATGCATTTAAAACATGAAGATGTAAATTTACACCACAAAACCAGAAAGCAGCTCGTCTAGTGTGCTATATATCCTATTTATATAAGCTGTGTAGGTTGACGGTCTTCACGAGTTTTATTTATCAAAAGGAGAATTTTCAATGCATTCGTAAGAGGTGTTTTTCAGACAAAACTAAATTGTTTGCAAAAGGGGGACAGGATGACAAATTTGAGCATTCATGGTGCGAGGATAAGACTGCACATCTAGTCGAAATATGAGTCTCTCCTGCCAACAATGCATTAAATAATCCTAATTTTTTACTGTCCCATGGGTGCACGAGAAAAAAAGCATATACCCATTTTTTCCACTCTCCTTGAGTCTTCCATTCCTCTCCCTATGCTCTAATATATAAGTCATGCCATCACACCAGAACATTTCCAATATTACTCACCCAAGCAAAACTAACCATCGAGCCATTGTACTCCGTCCGGATAAAACCCACACGCTACCCGAAAAGCGAAAAAAACAAAATTTAAATTGATGAAGAAACAAGAATCGTACTACTTTGAGATCACAGTTTATTTTAAACCTTTTCTCCACATTTCACTTAACATTATACATGTGCAAAAGCTTATTGTTCTTCCTCGCAACTTGTCAGAGGGAGAAATAGAGTGATGCTCAAATGATTAAAGTGCGTCTCTATTAAATCACACCAGCGACGTGTCTCCCTTGAAACAGAGTGAAATTTGTGTGGACACGAGAACACGAAGCTGAAAGCTTTTATTTGTGTGTGGAATGCCAAAGAGTGCAATTAAACCTCATCAGTCTATCAGCATCCTTAAATGTTAGATTAAAGGGAAATCTGACAGTAAATAAGCCGAAGCAAGTGACAGCAAAAGCGTCTCAAGACGATCCGCTTTGCTACTCCCTGGAAACGTAAACTATCCTCAGAGAACATCATCCTCTCATTCTCATTGACATCTCACTCTCTCCGTCCTCTACAAAACAATGGAACGCTTAAAGTTTTACAACTGAGGCGAAATTATTTTTTTTCTGGGGAGGTTTGACTCGAGATGCAATTTGGCAGTTGTGCAACTGCGAACACCACTCCATTCCACTGATGAGATAATGCTTTGGAATAGCTCGTATAGGAAAATGCCACATGTGTGTTGCTGCTCTTGCACACATCATACACCAGAGACAGATTGTCGTCAGAGTGTGTGCGCACACACACAAACACACAATTTTTTTGACTCTGAGAATCGATGGCAGTGCCATAAAACTGTCTTGTGGGTGATAGAATGTCGCGTTCAATCTCTTACTTAATCTTCTCTTAATCCCCACGCTCAATTCACAATGCAGCAACGCTGTCGGTCAAAAACGCGTAGCTCTCTCTCTCTCTCTCTCACTCTCTCTCTACAACAAGATATACTAGCACCACAAAAAATATATTAATTTCCAGCTGGAGCCATTTGTCATTGGGTAAATGGAGTGATTTGCGTGAATTAAGCTGATGATTATTGTCTGCATTATTGCACTGATCGTGCTGTGTAAAGACACGGCACGCATGATTAATCTTCGCAATATATCTTTAACTTTGCCGCAAGATTATGGCAAATGTATATTTCTCTTTTTATGGGTTAACAATACGCTCGGAATTTCGAATTGCGCAATTTATTCGGCCATATATTATTTAAACTTGGGATTCAGCTGCTTGCACACTCAACTCACAATGTTTCATTGGCCTCAATCATTTTTCTCAAAGTGACGTTACAAAAAGGATATTTTTCTTTCGTAAGCGTTCATCTTTCATAACAATGGCAATGCTCAACATCTGCGGCTACTACTCCTTACCGACTACCTATTGTCACAGATTTTAATATGCGCTTTCACGATTCTTAGCTTAAAAACTGTATAATAATGGGTAAACACTACAACATCGTCTGTAGCCAGAGTCTGATTTCGGCGTGTTTCGAGAGTCTGAAACGCGTATCTGTATCAAATATCATGAATAAATAGAGTAGGAGAGGTACGATTATTTACATTTAGTTTTGTACAATTCGCTATAACTTTGGTTCGGATCCTGTAACATCTTCCATATAAGTCAGCTAGATCAATTACCTCTAAAATTGTGTAGGTTTGTATTGAATTTTCATATTTTGACAGGCACATTATCAACTTACAAATAACAATCAGCAATTCAGATATATTTAGGTACAGGTAAACTGATATGATGTAGTTAAACTGATATATAATATATATTTGTATAATTTATATATCACATTAAATGGTAGAAAATTCCTGGCATCATGTTGCACGCCGGTAATGAGTTAGACTTTTGCATCGTCAATATTCATCTTGATCTCATTATTCCACAAGAAAAGAGAACTTGGTCGATGATGATGGCGCATAATATTCGTGTGGGACTTTATTGAAAGAAAATTTTTGCTGCTTGTGGCAGCGTACTTCATGAATGCTAACGAAGACCGGATCGCCGCATTATTTTAAAGATTTTTACCTACTTTTTTTACTCGATGGAACATGCAACTTTCTGCTCACCCTGTAACATTCCTACACAACACACTGCAGACAAAGGATATATGCGGTGTTGATATTACGTTCTAGCATCAATCATCAATTATGCCTACATTTGGCAGTTTAAGAGCATAACTCGAGTGCACTGTTTACATGTTGACGACAACTTTGCATATAGGGTGGCAATGCATGCACCAGCGCATTCTTCTAGTGGTCACGTGATCACGATAAAGACGTGATCTAATTTATAAACACGCAATTCGGACTGTTCTTATTATTTTGCATTTTAAATAGTGTCGTGCTGTGCCGTTATTTTTTGAAAAATGGGATAGTGCCACAACAATTTTCGAAAAAAAAACAATGCAACAACGAATAAATTATACAAGAGCAGTTTTCTTGCCTTGTCGTGTTGCAACATTTTTTTGTATACAAATCTCTTACAGCTCAGCATACAATAAAAAGTAGCGAGGACTTAACCATTTCAGATGCCCTAACTTTCTACGCGAATGGGCTAAAACCGTGCACAAATAGATCTCAGGGTGAGTGCGATGTCGTGAAATAAATACGGCATGTGCCCGACCCAATTTACAACATGAGAAACTAGATTACCCGTTTTGACTCGTACGTCATATAAAGTTTGGCAGAGAGACGTATTAAATTGTCCTCTCTCTCACCTTAGTCCCATTTGTTTCCATGGCGAAGGTGCTGGAAGCGACAGGTGTGACTTATGAAGAAATGAAATTCTGCGACTGCGATATAATATACCTGAGTTAGGAATCTCAGATCTTCTCCTCGTCTTGAAAAGTATTAGACAACAACACACTATCATCAGTGGGCGGAACTAAAGAGACGTAAAGGTGTGGGCGATTCCTCGTGTGTGTGAGCCGAGAATTCATTTTAGGAGGACATGATGGGCAGCGGAATTAGCACACACGACACTTATTTCATTAGTCGTCATCCACAAATTGAAGAAAGCTTCGAGCAAAAAGTGTACTTCAAATTATACTTTGATTTCGCCCGAAGGATGTACATCCGTTGGGGTTACGAATTATGAACTAATGGAACTTGAATTTTTTAATGTAGATGTTTCCCCAACAAGAAAGACCAAATGTGTGAAACATGTGACTGTGACCCTTAGTCATATTTTATGTATTAAAATTTCGTTATTTTTTTTGCTGAATGCCATGTCTTTCCTTCTCCCTCGATCTGTTTAGAATATCACGCATTCGGCATTCGTAATATCTCAGGAATCATCATTAATTCTCACCATGTGCAGATTAGCTTTGCACTGTTGGAGCTAAGAGGTAAATAGGAAGGGAAACGTGCTTTACGGAATGCAAGTATGGTTATCTTTTGGCTAATACGGTTCGTGATATGTATATTTCCACAACTTGGGTTTACAGCAAATGAATCAAATTATCAGGAGTAAGTAACAGGCAGTCGAGATAGTCAAGATGAGATTCGGAGGGAGTGAATGAAGAGAATATCCAAGTTTTGTCCTGCTGTTTGCCGTTCCTAGTTTTATGGCATAACGTTCATACTTGTTTCCCACTCTTACATACATTCGTTTCAAGAGAATGAACCTTGATTTTCAGGCTTGACTGATCATTTATTTTTCAAGAAATATATGTATTCAAACATTCGAATTCATGCAAACGCCAGTTTACGTAACTTTTTTTCTCTTCGGATGGCCTGCCCATGCAGAATAGTTTACTGTATTTACTGCAAAGCAGCAAAGAACCATTGTGAATTATTTAATACAATAGTAATAGTACGTGTCAACACGAGAAGAGTGTAATAATATGTTGCAATCATTCACGAGTTTCCCTTTATCATTTTTTTGTAGTTGAAGAACTTAGCTGGTTCCTTTGTTTGACATTCAGCAACGGAAAGTGACGCTGCTCTCATTCAGAAGCATTGGGGATATGAACTAAAAACCCAGGCGAATGCGTTGAGATTAACTTCAATTAGGACAGTCTTCTATAAGGCTCACATTGGAATTTGAATTAGTTTGCTTGCTCGTGTAATTTATTATTTAAAAACAATCTTTCTTGTTTGAAGATAAGATTTAAAAGTGCAAACTTTGCATGGGCAGAGGCTACCATAATAATTACTTTTTTCAGGCATTTCTTTTTCTACTTTTCTGCCTTCATAATTCACACGTTGAGCAATCTCTGCATTACGCTGCCCTGTTTAGCTGCTGAGTTAAGCTGTAAGTCAATTGGCAATCTCAGCGAAAAATTCAAAAAAAAATGAAATGCACGCAATTGTACTTGACAAGAGAATTTTGATGCGTTTCAAATCCTCTTAAAAGAGTTCAGTGAATGCAGATAAACTATATATGTAAGTGCGTACATGTTCGTAAACCGGCTTAAGTTTACGCACATGTGTGCACTATATACCACAACTACATAATGCATAAGCATAAAGCAGTGCGTATCAAATAGCGACTACGATGACGATGCCACTTGCACTTACCACTTACGGCACGGCAAACAACAGTACAAAAAAGTGTTCATGCTTCAAGCACAAGTTAAACACTTGAAATGTAAAGCTTACAAATGTTTTCGTGACAGCCAAGTTCGAGGTTAAAGGGCAACTTACAGAAAAGTAGGAAACTTGGGGTAAATAGATCACAGACCTCACAGAGATTGCAGCCGTAACAAGCTACTTATTTAAATACAATTGTTTTCCGTAAATACCCCTTCATGCATGACTTTTGAACGTTACACATCAAGCTTGTCAGATTATTACACAATTTTAGAAGACATCGAACCAGACAGTGAAAACTAATAATATATTGTGATTGAGTTCCGTTGAGTCAGCATTCAGCCATGTAATGAAAGTAGATGTAGGGCTTAAGAAAATAAAATGCAATAGGTTAGAAAAGTACACAAGAAAATCATTTCAGAAAGAGGAACTTACCGGAATTTTCACACTTCACGTCCACCAGCAACACACTTTAGATTTTAACCTTGTTCTTCCTTCGTGATGGCACGGTCACCTGGAACGAAAAAAAGCAATGTGTTAAGTTTGTTATAAGTAAAATTGGTGCGCGTATAGGGTGAAATTAAATCGACATTTCATCAGCTTCTTTCTTTCACACACGCACATATTTTAAATCATCAACTCAACACCACACATATAACTCGGTTCTTTAATGAAAAATACCAGTTTTTCAGGATTGAATGTGTGATCATTTTTTTCAAATCGCCGGCGAGCATCTCGATAAAATTTGTTGCAGCGGAACAATCTTATACAAGGAACGATGTGTGATTATTCTTGGGATTATTATTAGATGAAATGCATGAGTGTATCTCTCGCTCCCTCCTTGCCAATAACTATAAAAAATGTAGATAACTGACCAACAGCAACGAAATTACATGCTTCTACACAATATTGGTTTCATAGTTTGTGTGGTAACTGAAGCATGTAACTAGATATGAAACACATTAACATTTCAGTTCATTAAAGTTCATTCCCATTTTTTCATCAGGAGATGCACAACGCCTCCGCCAAAATATCATCATCGGATATTGTACTTTTTTAAATGCATTTCTCGATTAAAAAGTTTTACGGAAGAATATACTGACAGAAAAACTTGGCCACAGAGAAGAAAAGGAACCAACTTTCATAAACTTCGTGCATACCTAAAGAAGTATTACATATGAAATAAATATGCGATTCGTCTTGATGTTACAATGCATGAATCTAACAATATTATACGAAAGGATTTCATAGTTCCTTGTTTAAACAGACGAAAGAGATTTTATGCGTACAGACATTCCGTTTAGATTTGCCAAATGACTAAACACATTTTTTCTTCAAAAATTTGTAATGCTTGCCGGAACAAGATTATGAAAGAGAACAAGATTACCGATTATAATCCTTCTTAGGATTGCAGTCCATCCAAACATCTCAAATCGGATTCAAATTCTAGCTTTTTATGTATAAAGTTAGCTTAGAAAATATGCCACAAAGAATTAAATTGTGAAATTTATCAATCTTCATTTCTTTCAAAGTGTATCTTAATTTCTAGAAAGATTATATTCGGTGACCATCAAGATCAATTATGTGCATATTTTTATCACACACACACAAAAGTTACATTCTTTGCATATTTCCATTCAAAATCAACAAATTTAACTCTTGAATCGCTACAAATTGTCATATATCTTAGATACGGTTAGATCAAATACAAATACAACGGTTAGATCTTGCACAACATGAATAGTTGCAGCATATATATAGCCACACTAGCAGTAGCACAATGCGCAATGAATGACGGAAATCAAAAGACGCACGCAGGTCTAGTCTGGGTTGATTCTTCTCAGTCATTGCATATAGCGACGGGTGGGTACACAACATGAATATACGACATGTAAAAAAGCAACTTCAGCCAAGATATTTTTTGTCGGGAAAATTGCAGCCGAGTAACCCTAAAGATTTCGATTTGCAACCGGCATTTCGCTAATATGACAAAGGGAAGTATATGTAAATACAGCAGTTTAAGTAGCAAATGATAATGACGCGTTGTAGGCATCCTCCTCATTATTCCCTGTCAATATAAAAAACGTGCAACTTGTTTCATTCGAGAATGCCACACAGTATAACAGTTTAAAAATAATTGATTGGACCTTGAGGATAATACGAGAAGACTTGAACTGTGTGCGTTTGTAGTGAAAAAATGTTGTAACCTATAACCTAAATACACACGATATTATGTATAAGTTGAACATTATGTATTATAAAATCATTTTTTCTTCCACAAGGCACGAAACGAGACTATGCGGCGATCAGTGTTTAATCAAATGTTCTCAAGCTGAATCTGAATACTTTAATATTTTCCTGCCCTTTTGCCCAAGATTGTTGATAATAGCACACTTTGATGTGGTAAATTAACGGGAAAAGCTACCAAGACAGTGTGTGTGTATATAAGAAGGATCTTGATCAGTGTATCATGGTCTCATCTCCATCATCTTTTCCACACCACCAGCTCAAAAACAAAACCATTTCATGTGGGCTCAAAACTTGCTTGCCGCACACATAGATATAGAGAAGCACTGCGAATGCGAGATTCTTTTTGGTTTTCATTCGGAAGAGGCAGGCATCACATAATCACTTGAATGGGTGATATCAAAGGAAGAGTAATGGATAAAGAGGGTTTTCTGCTGCCTTCGCCAAGGGGCACTTCACAACACAAAAGTCTTTAATACGAGAGCAGTTTTTTTTTGCCAAAGTAATACATATGGCACTGCTGTACTTGAATATTGCCTGTAGCTCTGCAAAGCGGTCACGGATAGTCGACCTGACTTCTCGTCATGGTTGACGAGACCCTGTACTCCACTCCGATCATTGTTACAAGAAAGCTCATTGTAGAAAAAATACCCCGACATCATCATCAACTCCTTCTCTTCTACTTCGCTTTAAATTGCCGGCTGAGAATGTTGTCTCTTCTGACTGTGTGTGCAGTGTGCAGCTCTCGCTACTCAAGAAGTAAAGTGCAATCAAATCAAGTTTGTGGTCATAGCATGAGAAACGATATGCCCTGTCATTCCTCAAAGCCCGGCTTTATGTAAACAAGCTGCATCATGCAGACAAGAAGGCAGTTAAGTTTACTCACAAAAAAATGTGAAACAATATTATACCCATAGTTACAGATATATATCGACTACAATGCAGTATAATAATAATGAAGATCCGTA
>JAQFZW010000824.1:0-40811 GCA_034687055.1 Heteromurus nitidus | reverse complement strand
CGATTTCTGTCACGGGGTGAGCGGAGCGAGAGCGCGAGCGCATTCAACCCAATCGCTCCGCTCAACGCTCCACGAAAATGGCAGCTCTACTCATGACTATCAAAAGGGAAAGAGCGGTGGAACACAGTATGAATATTCCACTGATTATTTGCCATGCAAATGACCTTCCATATGTCGCCCTCTCTCTCTCTGATAGTTACTCCTGTGTTCTCTCTGGCTTTCCCTTTTCCGTGTGACCGAGTCCTTACGTATTTCACTCTAGTTTTGACTATCTGCCATCGCCCCTTTTTATCCTTTCTTTTTGTGGCAGGGCATACTATTATCCTTTCTGGATACTGGATAGTATATATGGTACTGGTACGTACACAATGGTATTATCCTTTGGTGGAATTGGAACACTCGGAGAAATTTCATGAAGTTCACTCATTCTCCACTCCAAACATAATATGAAAGTAGTCGTATATAAGGACACATGAAACGAACGAATGTACTTGGATTGAATACTGGTGCGCGCCTCTTACACAACCATATGAATTGAGGGAGAAGAGAGAGGAAGAGGAACGCACTTACCACTTTTACAAAAGGGAAGAGTTATAATGCAGTTAACCTCTAGGGGACGGACCGTATTATGCATGTCCGTTCTTTCAAGCATTTCATTCAGTAGGAGCACTGTGTGCTCGTTATCGGATTGTCCCTTTATTTTCCCTTCGCAGAATAAGTGTCTCTCTCACTGACATATTCACGTGGATTTTAGGACCGAGGAAGAAAAGGAGTTACTAACGACGGGCGAGGGAGAGAATCCAAGCTATGGGCTATATTATTACCAGTACGGATATAGCTACTGCAAAAAGCGGACAAAGTGGAGAGAGAGAGAGAGAAAGAGACGAAGGAGACCCCATGGCAGTCATCATGTGCCGTCGTGCTCATCCTCATTTCTCCTTCCCATCATCATCATCGTCCTCCTCATCCTCTGCTCTTACGTAAACGCACACATTGTCAAATGAGGAAAAGAAAAGCCATCTCTCCTTTCTACCATCACCGCTGGTAGTAGTGGTGGTAGTGAGTGCCGATATCCTCATTGCAAAAAATTCTCTTTCAGTCCACCGATGTGGAACAAATGATGGCTTTTAATTTTAGAGAGAATGTCCCCATTCTTTTTCCTTCATGATATAGTCCCTTCTCCTTTTCTACTAGTACACTTATTCCTCACTCGAGTCTCTCACTCATTTCATTCCATCTTTCCCCTCTTTGAGTATTAGTGAGCATTGACAATGGAATGAAGTTGAAGAAGAAAAGAGGAGAACGTGGACTTTCATTTCTGCTGTCACCATTGTCTCATCGGAGAGTTATAAAATATTATTATTGTTATCCAGTCTTTATTGCAGATCTCCGTGACGTATGGCACATTGTTGGCACACAGCAGTCGGAAATCCATATAGATTTGTGTGTCAGTGTGTTTTGCACATGTTGAAATCTACAAACTGCGTAAGTAAATGTGCGCTTCAAGAGTGCTGGCATGTGGCGCATTTTTAAAAGTGAAAGTCTGTGCACATCACGCTGAGCGGATAACTAGTAAACTAGTATTACTTCATATGGAAATGCAGATGCAGGAGAGATCCGTAAATCTAAATTAAATTGCCAATAAGATGCAGGTTAGAAGGAAGAAATGAGAGTATTTGGAGACATTTGATATGACTTCACTTTCTAGCAAAAAAAAGAAGCGAAAAAGTTGGAAAATATTCAAACCTATTCTTTTCGATCAATACAGAGCATATAATATATAAATTCCTCGTATTCTATCTTTTATGCATTCAGACATACCAGAAATACCACTTTCAGTGTCTTCAGGATGATGACTATCAAGGGATTGAATTCGGCCTACATACTGATTTTCTTTCTCTAAAAACTTTATCATTCCCGTCTCCACTTTTTATTATTATGCGACACGAATCAGCAAAAGAAGAAACTTATACATTTTCTGTAGTTGTGGCGGGGGAAAGGGAACTTTAATAAATATATTTTTGAATTTGAATTTCATCATAGACCATATGGCCTATTTTCCTCTTTTCCCTAAGCAGATCAAGTAAAAAGACATCAAAAGTTATCGCTATAAATGTACATATCAAAAGAATAAAATGCTTATGTGATACATATCTTTGTGGCTTCCTTTTTTTATTCCGTGTGTGAAAATTTATTCCATTCGTATTCGTGGAACACATCTATACTACATGAAGCCAAAACATACCTCACCTCGTTCAATATGAAAAAAACGTGAGAGCAAGTATTTATATATAGAATGGAGTTGACAGTAAAACTAGATTGGGCGAAATTTATACGAAAATCTGTTCACGCTACCAAAAATAAGATCTATGTTGATGCATTTCCCTCTCAAATTGATTTTACTGGCAAATATTGCAAGATAACTGGCAGATATTTTATTACCAAAAACGAGGTAAACACTCCGCGTGCAAAAATAAGTGACAGATATTGATTCTCTCCTCTCGGAAAACCATATTACCATATTAAAAAAGACGGCATAGTGGAGAGAGAATTCACACGCGCACTACTCCCTTCGGAGAGAGAGAGTGAAGGAAATCAAGTAAAAAAAATTTAGTACGAGAATATAGTGTGACAGAGAGTAGTCCTGCGACACTCCTTACACCAGAGTTATCGCAATCCCTTAAAGTAATAAGAGTGGAAGAGTGAAAGGTGTCTTGACTTTTGCTTTTCTATTTGTATTACTTTTCAATGTACACAATTTCTCAGAGACGACAACCCCAATTCCCTTCTCACTCACCAAATCAAGAAAAAGAACATATACACACATGGAGATTCTCAACTCGAAGAAAGAAGTTTTTTTCTTCTTCTTCTTTCGGAGGACAGAATGTTGCCTTCCATTTCTCCTTTTATTTTCCCCCTTGCCTTTTGTTCACACATTTGGTTGGGTTCACTCACCCATTATTCCTAGATGGATTCCTTTCTCTCGTCCTCGTTTTCTTTTCCTTGAGCGGTGTAAATAGTGGTTGCAGAACAGAGTGGGAGTGGGCCAAAAAAAGTTAGAAGCAGAGAGAGAGAAAGAAGATTGCATGCACGAATGGAATTTTTTCGTAAATCCTGGAACCCTTTTTCTTCACTTACTTTTACATAATAGGTAAGAAAGTTGATAAAGTGGAGAAAAAAAAAATTGGAAGTGGAGAGCAAGCTGGCGTACTACTACGAAACCAAACGCGCACCTACCCGTCCTACCCGTACTACAGTGCTCACTTACTAAAGGTGAAAAAGTATGCGACGACGAACGTACACATATGGCCATGTATTATATAACGTGTGTGTGTCTGCAATGTTCATATATTCGACTTTCCCTCAACCCGATGATAGCCTATCTACCATGCAAATGGGCTCAGTCGGAGACGAAGACTTCAGGTAATGTGTGTGCGCCTTCCCAATTTCACATTTGCACAGTTGGAAGAGAAGCAGGAAGGTAAAACGGTGGCTTGACGGAGAGAGGAGGAAAACGTGGTTTTCTTTTAACTGTGAGTACGTGCCTGGCAAAAGGAATCTGATGATCGTTTGGATAGAGAGAAAAATACGGACTGCTTTAGTCAGATTGCTCATATATTCATTCACCTCTATTACGCCATTATTATGCGCTAACATATCGTTGTTTAACCAAGCATATCATATCATTCCCTTCTCACTATCACGTTTTCCTCCTAGTGCCGTCCTAAAAAATATATTCAACTGATTTTTAACGGCAAGACTGACTGAAAGAGTAAGATAAATACATGTATGGTTCTAAACTTTGTGCAAATGCATCCATCATTTAATCATGTCAAATATAAATATGTGAATGCCGAATGCTATGGTGGATCAATGTAGTTGTGCGTGTGAGAGTGGCAATCATTTCAGGCGTCGACGGTGATGGTAATGGAAAGTCGATGGTTCGATTTTTTGAACCGTGCATCGTGCATATGTGCACGTGTTAGCAATTGTTTACGCTTAGATTTTCAGGTATGATTTGTGGAAATAAGTCAAAAAAAAATTTGAAGAATTTAAATTCAAACTGTATGATATGGTCCATTCAGTCAGGTTATGAGAAAGAGAAGTGTATACTGGTATTCTAAATATTCTCCAAAGTAGCGGCATGTTTTCCATAAACTTAATAAATATGTGAAAGAGAAAGTCTCGGTTGAATTGAAAAGTGTGAGCTATGATCCGAAAGAGTAGGACAGTATCTGAATATATAATTGACTGACTTGCATATGAAGTATTCGGACGAATAAAAAACTGTTTTTTGTGTAAAAGTCAAGTAGTGAATAGGTAACTTTTTTACTCTTTCTTACCTTTTGTATCTTTTGTAAATCATACTTCCTTTTGAGCAATACGACACTGCGAGGTCTATATGAATACATGTAAGAGGAGAGTTTTTGCTAGATACTGTTGGAGAAATCCGTTGTTTTTACTGTTGCATATATTACGGAGTAGTTGCAAGTTCTCAAGCCTCCGCTTCTTTTCCTTTGAGTTGGAAAACTCCGCTTTGAAGTACCTAATCTGAAAGTCTAAAGAGGCAAAACTCGAGTCAAACTTATCTTCCATCAAGTGCGCACTATGCATAAAGACAAGTTGTCGCTTGATGTCATTCATTGTAAGAAAAGTACTCGTACGTGTGCACTCGGTCTTCCTGAAGTCTCTCACATACTCTGTGTGCTTTATTATAACCTTCCAGAAAGAGACTCGCACTATCTTCCTTCCAAATCCGGGTGAATGTCTCCTGCTAAAGACCCGAGTACAGTACACTGATGAGATTGCGTCACTTTAAAAAATCATTTAGCACACACAGATAGTATATAATGAAGTTGCACGTATGATCCCATAATGCAAAGATTTCTAATCCGATATGACAATCACACAGCTCAACTACCTCAAGAAAAACTTATCGTTAGCTGAGAATCATCCGACGTAAACAGTATTAAAGAGGAATGTCCCTGAAAAGGGAAAAGCCCTCTATAAACCTAAACCCGAAAGGGTTAACGTCGTTTTCTCCGCAAGAATGAGTGCTATACAAACACTGAAGTATATAAGCTTGCGTTCGGGATAATATACAATTTGATGCGAGTAAGAAAGCTACTATAGGGAACACGCTCATCACCATCATCCTCATAATCATCGTGCGAAGATGGAAATCATTCTCTGTGTGTTGACGAGGAACAAGCAAAGACGAAGGAGTGAAGAGTCAATAGTGAATCTGTTGCAGTTTTCCTTTCTTGTTAGCCACATGAACTCTGAGACGAGAGTTTCCTTCTCCCTTCGTCCACACTCACAAGCCTTTCAGTGGAAGACACACACACACACACAGCAGGTCCCCACCACACTTTGTGATCGAGCGAGAAAAGAATCATGCAAACCCTTTGCGATGAAGCTCAAGATGAGTATAAAGAAGAAACGGGAGAAGAAGCAACCGTGTTGGCGTTTCCTAATGGCAGCTTTGGAACTAGACGGTGATGAAGATGATTCTTGTGTATTATGTATAAAATGATGGGTCGTACGGCTTAAATGCATATGCTTTCTTTCTCTTTCCCTGTCTTGCACTAGCTTTTCATAAAAAATGCGTCTCTTCTTTTTCCAGCTTTTACAGTGAGGAAAACACTGAACTCAAGTAATATCAAGGGAACGGGAAAGTTTCTTTGAATGGAGATGAGTCTTCTCTTCTTCTCCTTCTTCTTCGGTCCCTCCCATTCTCACTCGCTATTCTTACTTGATATTCCCTTTCTCCCAGCTGAAAGGTAATGGAATCAAGGAAACGAGAGTGAAATTCCCACTGAGCTAATCGGATTCCTATTTATTGGAGAGTAAACATAAAGTGCAGGAGTAGGAGAGTGGCTCTCGAAAAGGGATTTTCTAACGTGTTTCTCTTCTCTCGCTTTCTCCATTCAATTATTCTCCCTGTGCTTCTCTCTCCATTCTCTCTCTCCCAGCTCTCCTCTCACTTTACGCTTTTCTTCGTTCCTCCATCCACAAACTCGTCTGCTCTGTGTCTACTACTTGTTCACGGTGTAATGCATCATAAAGTGGAAAGTTCATTCAGGTACCGTGAACCATCAGAATACTTAAGTACAATTATGGGGTGCTTCAAGGGGGAACGAGTATATTTTTTTAACCGACTCAAACTCCAAAGTTGAGAAAACTCATTGTGCCAAAAGGAAAAGAAGGAAGTTAAAGCCAGTGTCATACACATACACGTCCAACTGCGTATATCCTTGTCCAAGACGAGGTAAATATATGAAGTGTTTGAAAAGACGGATTACTATGAAATTGCTACCTCTCCACTAGCAGCATATACCTCCTCTCCATGATCCCTTTTTTACGAAAAGTGCGTGCGTCGTAATATTATATTTACTCGGAAACGGAAAGGAACTACTTTTTTTCTCGCGCTGAAGTTAGCATATATACGTGAATTGGGTACGTGTGTGTGTCCTATTTTTTTCAGGAGAGAGAAAAAATTCATGGTAATATGTCTCTTTCACTTACCTCCTTCCACATTTTGGTCACCGTGAGCAGCAGCAGCCGAGTCCATGGGGAAAATGGCGTTGGAGGTGATGACAGGTGTCACACTCTGTGACAAGAGACACAGGCCTAGAGCAATTATGCAGATGAAATCACTTCTCCCAGTTATAATTTGACAACTTCTGAATCGATGACCAACCACCGTTGTACTACTGCTCTTTCCCAATTTTGAGGTTGCTCCACTCACACTACTCAGAGTTCCTCCACATCCTCCATCTCCTCCACCTCTACTTTCTCTCTTCGCAGCTGGTGCGGTCAAAGATTTGACGGGATTTGTGACACTGTTCATACATTGGTTTGACAGGTGCCTTAGGCTCTTTAAGGGATAAAAACGGAAGGGGGGAAATCTGGAAGCGATAAAAATTGTCGCGTAGAGTCCACTCCTCCTGAAACATGTGCCAAGTGTTAGGAGGAAGCTGAGTAGAAAGTGCATCAGCTGAGAGGAAATACGACGAGTTTTTATTGGCAACGACGACGGAGCAGCAGCAGCAGTGGTGGTTATTATTTGTTGTGGTCGAAGCAGTTCTGCTGATGATGGCGGCGGCGGTGATGCTGATGATGATGACGACGATGATGATTGTGCACATGGCACTGTCCATGACAAGGTATATTTTGAACTAGAACTTTTCTGCACACACAACGTTGAAGAAGAAGATGAGTGAGATGATGACGATGACGATGATGATGATGATGCTGACAAAGTTGAAGATAAAGCTGTAACAGGGAAAGTAGAAGATGTTGATGTTTTTGACAAGTTTGAAGTGTTTCCTATCTCCACCGGAGCTACTACACCACCGTTTCTAATACTACAACTACCACAAGAGCACCCACATCCAACATCCCCCCAACGAGCACTAGACGAACGTTCCCAGTACTTCCGCATCGAAGCAAGTTCCTCCTCGCATTCCATTTCGCCCTCAACAGAAAACTTTCCATCTCTCCAGCACTCTGTAGTTCTTTGCGAGGTAATCTGCTGATGACGCTGTTGCTGGAGCTGTTGGGAGTGCGAAGAAGCACACACACTCCGTCTATTTCGGGAATACTTGGAATAATACTCATTTGGTTGGGACAACAACCTGCTACGAACAACTGGAGCAGTTGAAGATTCCTCAGACTCAGCACTTTTCCCAGGAAAGCTGGAGAGTGTCTTCTTCTCTCCTTTTGTTCCTCCAGTCGCCGCCATTTCTTTTCCCAATATTTCCCCACTTTCGAAGGAAAATGGAAAGTTGGAGGATGACTTCTGCTGTATCTGATGATGATGCTGATTCCTGTAGTCTGGTTCTGATAGTAGGCCTGTTTCACTTTCCATAATATTACTTTGGCTATTATACTTGTTGGTTGTTGGGGTCGTCGTGGAACGACTAGTATTTCTCGGAGTTACACCGTTCGCGATGAAGATGTTACTTTCTCCAGCGGCGATGGTGGTGGTGGTGGGGCGCTGCTTGAATTTTGACTTCCGTCTGTGTTTGAAATCTTTTCTATGGGGAGACATTAAGCAATGTTGTTCGCCTTCTATTCTTATTGTGCTCCTTTTACCGTTAGGCCTAGGCCTACTATTCCTTCTCTTTGACAATGGAGTTGGAGAAAGCGTTCTGGAGGCGCTGTTGAAATATTGGCGAGAGGAAAAATCTAATGCGCTCCCCTTCTTCTTCCTCTTCTCCGAGAGCAGGTTTAGTGGGAGTAGAGGTTTACTACTTTTTGCTTCCTTAGATCTTCTGCTAGATGCAGTCTTGGAGTATGTAGGTAGTCTGCTAGTGGGGTACTTGGGCCAAAGACTAGTATTTATTGCAAGGACAATGTGTTGGCTTCTTGAATAATGGCACGGATACTTGGGGAATTCAGGACTTTGTTCTTCCTCTTCGTCTTCCACAGAAACATTCATGGACTTTGTGTGAGAAAGCTGGAGACAGAGAGAAAGGAAATATATACCATACGATTTTTTCTTTGGAAAAATACTTGATTCAAAACTTAAGAAAGAGAGAGAGAGGAAGAGCCGTAAAAGCAATACTCTGCAGTTTGGTCTCTATTTTTCCTGTTTGCTTAAACGGACTTTTCTCTTCTCTCTGCTGTCCTTGAGTACATTCGATGGTACATATGGAATGCAATATCTCTCTCCTTTGCTCTAGGTCTCTTTTTCTTTTATTTTCCCTTTCACTTTCAATGCAATCGATCACTTTCAAAAATTAAGTTATAACGTCCACTCCACAGTTTCGCGATTGATCACATCTTCTTCGTGTTCTTCTCTCTACTTTCTCCTATTTTCCTTGTGTACAATGCACACTGTGCTCCGTTCTCCTTCTCTATAAAAGGGGAAAAGAGAAGGAAAAATGTATAGAATCAACATATAGTTTTTTTCTTCCAACTGCAAAATGAGAAACTTGAATGGGCTTTGTCCACTTTCAATAATATTTTATCTCTGGCAAAAAAAAGTCGTCTTGGTTGTTTGCTGACTGAGAGTTACACTTTTTATACAGCTACTTTAGTAGCAGTGGTGGAATAGAGAGAGAGAGAAGGAAAATATTTCACTCTTTCTAAAGCATAAAAAATGCGTCACAACTATTTCCCATTTTTATCCTTTTGTTGTAGCCCATTCACATTGTTCGCTCACTCTATCACTCTATATATTACGATTGGCATACCACTCAATATATACCAGGACAAATGAAATGCCTTTCCCCGTCTTAACGATGAGCGCAGAGAGAGAAAGAGAAAAGCACATTGAGTTGAAAATTTCGCTAGATCCATTTCTCCAACAAACATTGGGTGGATATAATGCACCTTTTCTCCTTTTCATTCAGCAGAGAGAGAGAGAGAAGTCGTTGAAAAATGCAGTGCCTGAAAAACGACTCTCGACAAGTACAACACTTCACGCCTTTTATATTTCTGCGAAATGTGTGCTGAAAGAAAGGAATAAAATGTGTTTGAGTTCTTTTTTTTCTGTGGAAAAAATATCCTATTTCAAATTTTATTCTACTTAAAGCTTCTGCTTTACACATGCCTTTACCATGATCATGATACTATGATAGCGGTGATGATGATGATCGTCATCATCATTCCTAAAGTTGGAGTTGCATGAATAAACATACATTTTTCAAGTACTTCAACATTTTTTGTGGAAGTTTTTCACCAGCGATTTTTATAAACAAACGTAAGTTTTCGCTCTTCAAGCATTTTTACTGGCTCATTTCTACGCAACTCTCTATTCCATTTCTTGTTCCCCACAGATTTGTCTCTCCATATTTAGGAATTCCTGCATTCTGTCACAGCCAGCTTTGAGAAAAATGTATGTGAGTGCTGTTGATTGTTGGCTTCTATATTTTTTTTGCAAAGCGTATGTTTACTCAGTCCTTCCTACTTTTAGAATAAAAAAAATGCTGATTTGCTTCTCTGTTGCTTTGCCTCTGCTTCTGACTTCTGAGAAAAAATGGTGTTGTGTATGTGTGTGGATGTGTGTGGTATTATGCCGGATAGTGGTTAAAGAGGATTTTCCGGGATGGCTGTGATGATAGAGCTTTCCAACACATACAGACAATTTCGCTTTTACACGCAGAAAAACACGCACTTTAAGTAGTTTGGTTAAAGTAGAGTCGAGTGACTGAGTGAATGGTGTACTATATGCCTATATGCAGTGAATTTCTTGCTTGGGTTGCTAGCAAAAGGAGAAGTGTCTCTTCTCTGTCTCTAGCTTGCGCTGGGGAAAGATATGGAAGCAGAGAGTAATTTAGAATATGTGTGCATATGCAAATATTCTAGAGAGAGAGAGAAGGAGAAAAGCGCGTAAACTTTTGTTGAGAAAAAAGTCTTTTTACTCCCGTTTTTATGCATCCGTTTCCCTTTTACGACAATGATGCTTCTTAGAGAGCACACTGCGAACATGAGATGCTTTGGGAGAGAGATACTTATCAAATTGTGTATCTGTTGCTGAGCATGTGTAGGTGGATATGCGTGTGTGTGCTCATTTTCATTGCTTCGCTGACGATATGCCTATAAAGGTGAATATGTGCTTCTGCACATTTGCCTTTTCCAAATACACGAATTCAGATTAAACAAGTATATATATTTTAATATATAGAGTTTCTACAAAATTATATTGTGCGAATACATATACCAACTGTGAACGTTAAGTCAGAGTAATAATGGGAGGGTGAGTAAAATGAAGTAAGTAAAAAAGTAAAATTGCGACTAAGAGAGAGAGAGAGAGAGCGCGAGTTCGCGAGAGATGTGTTTTACTAGTGTTGTCGACTGTGTAGTAATAATTTTTTCAAAGCATTCAACTAGACACTTCACTCCTTCCTTCCAGAAGAGGAAATGCCAATGTAATATTTTTACATCTTTCTTCACACTATTATAGAGTTTTGTGCTGGAAGCTAGTTGTCTTCCCGTATTTTACTGTGAGTCTGCTGCTGTTCACTCTCTTCCCAATTTTTTTTCTTCTTCTCTTTTTTTACATCTCTTCAGCTAAATTACGATGATGAGTTTGTGATGGGGTTGTGAATGCATTTGCTCATTGAAGCAAAAGACTTGTAAATTTCCCCAAGAGTCTCTAAAAAGAAAAAAAAGATAAGGGGGAAAAATTCCATTCGTAAAAGGTGCGTGAATGCGTACGTTTTCATATGTTAGTATTCATGAAAGTGGGAGTAATCATTCGTTCACTCACGCACAGTGGCGATAGTAGTAATATTTTGAAGAAGTGGCATCTTGGAGAAACCACCGTGAAAAATCTTTACTTTTTTGGACTAAAAATATGCATTCGAAAAAAAATACTTGAATGAATACCTAAAGCTTCAATGCTTCGGTGCTTGTGTTGTATACAACTCGAGAGGAAGATGCCTCGTTCGCATTTCCTAAGCATGCTTTCCCGTAGTTTACCCCTCTTCAAAAGTGATTTTATGCAGTATCGTAATTCGTACGCTCAACCAAGTTTAATATCATATATAAGATGCCTCTTTTTTCCGTGTGCCCTTCTTTGAAGATGGATGATTTGTAGAAAAATATTTTCCTATCTGTTTACCACATATGAGCCTTCTTTCATGTTCTTGTTATTCATGACGAAGTTGCCGCTGCTCTTATGTTGATGATCAGGAGGGAGCAAACAGACGAGAAACAAATGGAAGCAATAATACGTTACACGATTCACGCGAACACACTGACTTTTTTGAAACAGAAAATGACTCGAGCATTCCTTTTCATACATATTCCCCCCACCTTTAGAGTTTGGGGGAAGCAGTGAGAAGTTACAAAAGTACATAGACAAAACAAGGTGAAAGATATAGTTCCCTACTGTATGCAACACATTAGAACAGTGTATAATCAACATCCATCGTTCTTCTTAACCTGTCGAGCATGTTCATGTCTGACACATCGAATAAGGAAAATAAGCAAGCTTGTTTTTCATTTTGCTCATTGGAAATGTTCTCCTTTAATTTGGAGCAAATAAGGGAAATGTCGAATCAGAATAGTGTTATACATTAGAGGAGCGCATATTTTTGCTCGTAATAATCGTTTGTCTTTAGCAGTTGGTAGAAAAAAGTTCTAATGTTGAATGTATGGTTGCATACTCGAGTATATTTTTGTCCCTCTCATACTCGCCTGAAATATGAGGACCAACACAAACTCTGACATAGGAAAAAGTGTCTACATCGTCACAAGACAACTTATCTTCTCCGTTTTCGTATTGGCAATGGGGAAAAATTCTCCTGGTACGTATTTGTCTTGTGAGAAAGATTTGAAAGCATTTCCCCCTTTATAAATTCATTTCTTTCTTCAATCTTACACGCCACATTTATCTGCAGCTGAGCCCGTCACAATATTTTATTAGCTACGAACGAGGCGAGCAAAAAGAAGCGCTTCACGCGGGATAAAAAAATTTTCCTTCTTCGTCTAATAGATTTTTCCTGTTTCATTGATGTCACATACGCTACTCGCTGGCTGGAAAAATACAAGATTTTAGTTGTAATATTTTTTTTAAAGTATGGGAAAAGGCTACCACTAACTTTTCTCTCGCACCTATTTAGCACTTAGATATGTCCCGATTACACTTCCTGCTGCTTTGCACACTTTATCAAGGAGACCGTATGTGGAGCATAAAAATTTTTTCAATAAAATACATGGCATTTTTTACAAATTCATATGGAGAAATTTAACAACATACCAATATATTTAGGAGCAGTTGTAAAAACATAGAAGGAATGAGTATGAGAAGTTGGAGTCCGTGCTACGAAGAAATCTCATTCGGAGCCTTTTTTTAAAGACATTGATGGATAGGTCTCGTTACATTTAGTAATAACGGATTTTTCTTGCTCACTTCTTGCTTTACACACATATAATATATGAGAAGGAACATAAAGTGTTGCGTTTTGCTACTTCTACTTGTTTCTCGAGTACCACACACTCTCCAGCTAAACCCTTTCTTATTTTCTCCGGAAGAGGAATTTAGATTTTTCAAGTTACTAACTATGGTTTGGAGCTTGGAGTAATACAAAAGCAAGTTCACAAATGGAAAGTTTACAGTATTGTAGACTTTCCTGCAGCTGATTTCAGCTCACTATTTTCTGCTAAATTTTGAGCTTTCAACGTGCTGGTCTACATGAGTGTGTACATCTGTGTGGTAATGGAGAGTAAAAAGTAAAAGCCTGGTTCGTATAGCTATAGTCATATGAGATACCTTTGAGTGGAAAGCGAGAAGGAAAGTTACTCAAGACGAAAAGTAGTTTGCATTAAGATATTATACTTCAAGATCACTGATTCTTTGATTTCTCCTATTTTTCAACAAGTTCAATCGCTTCCATTTTTTGCACATGAAATTAGTCAATGCGATGTCTGAATGTGCTCAGATATGTAGGTTAATAAATACTTCAGACTGTCTCAAGTTTGAATTCATATAAATGCGACGATTTTGAAACGTGATACCTTATTTACAATTCACTCGACAATTTTTCTCTTGTCAATATATATTAGCAATTTATTCACCATATATATGGGAGAATAAATGTTTGATTTGCTTCGTATCTCATTTCAAGAAAAATCGAAAAATGTAAATGGGCTGTTGTGAAATCGTACAGATCATTAGTACATCGCTACATTTTTTGCTTCATGGCATTTCCCCGAAATTCATCTTCCCTGAGCTCCATGAGCACAAAAAGAATGCTCGCCAAAACATATAAGTTTTAGTTTGAACTCAAAGTCAAAAGTATGCATATTATATGTGCAAATACAACTATGTGTATAAGTGGTTTGTGCTATATATTGGGTAAATACAAACATTTAGAATCATTAGCAGCACAAGAAAACAATGTTTTCTGGATGGAGGAATGAAAGCATGGAAAAGGAACTGCTTACAACAACAGTTCAGTTCCATCCGGGAACGCGTTTACCTTTTTTGCCATTCATTCAACTCAAGCTCAACGTCACTTACTTTTATTTGACATAGTTAACTTGTGTATGAATAAAACAAAATGAGCTTGGAAGAAAGAAGTAGGCAAAGGCAAATAGAGAAAAAAGCTTTCTATTTACACATGACACGGAAGGTAAATGTAAATATAATGACCATAATATTCAAAGAGTGATTTGAACGTCCACTAAACACCACACACACATCTCATTCGTCCAGCAAGAATTATATTGTTCCAGTCGTAATGTCATTTTTGCACAAAATGTGCTCTCTCATAATGCGTGGAAATCACAAAGTATTTTTTCATAAAAAACAAAAAAAAATGATCACAAAGGAACTCACATTCGAATGAAAAGCAGCGTTTATATATATTTTTTGTTAAAATGAAAAGACAACCAACACTCGCCTATTATCCTGATAATATAAAAGTAGTTCCTCGTATATATACATTTTACATATGAAAAGATAATTATGATCATACTATTTTTGAAAGCTCACCTTCGTTCATAAACACGAAAGTACTTTTTTGTTCACTGCTCATAGAAGTTGCCTTTTTGATGAACGTGCAAAGACACACATTTGACGTGTTTATAGTCAGTTCAACTCATAAAGCACAAAGAGATGAGAGGAGAGAAAAAAACGAAAACGAGGGGCATAATGATGATCATACCGTGACCATATATTTGTGTGAAAACTGTCTCTCTCTCTCTACTCTCGGTCTCGGTGCAAGCTCGGGCTTTAGAAGAGTTGGAAAAAAATTGGAAGTAGAAAGGCAATGGAACACACACTGTTCAGTTTGGAAACTGACACAAATATGATTGTAATAACGGTGATTACACGTTGTTATCTGCTTTGATCACTGGAAACACTATTATTACCACTCAAAATCGACTAATTTTTTATGCAGTAATGGTGCGCACAATGACACATATCAGTAGATTATACAAAAAGTCCATACTTTGTGAAAAGATGAACTACTGTTTGGTATTATTTATTTTTCTTGGTGTAAAGGAAAATGAACATGAACTCCGAATAATAAAGGAGTTCTTTCCCGATTCATGTGTTCAACTCGGAATGATGGGCACTGTCGCTCTCGAACTGCCAACTGAATACGTGAAAACTGCCGGCTTCCACACAAAATATACATGCGGTGCTTGACATTCCGCTAAAAAGGAAGCCATTTTCATTATTTATGCAGAAGGAAGTAAAGCCTCGTGCTCACTTGACCAGTCACATGGATCTAATTGTATTCATGTGATGTACCATGGCCCTTTTTATATATTCAAAGGGATAACAACTGCATGAATGGCAAGTTTTTTTATCTCCAATTTTTCCATTGATAACTGAATATTATGGTCGTAAAAGTGGAGAAACACGGAAACACTTTTTTCTTTCAAGATTCTTCCACACAAATTCACGTGAAGAATGTGAGAGAGAAATTATAAGGAAATCAAAAGACAAGATGTGCGGTAGTCTTGTTGGCAAATTTCTACATTAAAGTGTTATTCGCAAGGAATTCACGAGAAGAGAGCAAAATTGGGTGTAGTCTTTCTCTCTCTGAAAATTGCAGGTAATCTTGCACGAAAACCATCCAATTTGTCAGATTCACCCCAATCTTGTGAAACGGAGGATATCTCTGGAAGAAGATTCTCTGTACTTTATATCCGACACAACGGGAGTATCAACCTTCCTTGTAGAAATGTGGGCACACCGAGAAAAAAATATTCACCAGACCGCACACACACACTCTCTCACTCAGCGGGTTAGTTGCACCAGGAACGAACCGTGTCTCCTGACTAAATGCTGTCTCAACTTTACCATCCGAAGAAAAAGCAAGGGGGAAAGAGAGCGCTCGCTAAAGCCCACAGAGTAGTAGTCCATAATACATTGAAGTATATTATAGCTTTCGTTTCTCTCGTACGCGTTCAAACTCAACGATATACACATGGCATGGCACACACACACGAATGTAATGTGTAGCAAAGGGGAAACGGTAAACTGGCTTCATGCGCGTTTCCCTTGTTTCCAGTTCCCGTTCTTTGCTTTTCTCCCAAAGATTTTTCTCTTCTCCTGCTGCCACTTGTTTTTGCTGGCTTTCTCACCATCCTCTCTCACTTCTCACTCTGGGTCTGGTGCACAATGTTGTATACGCATATATTGCATATGCATCCAAAATATATACGTATATCGTTTTCCTAAGGACGTACATAAATGTGAAGCATATCACCAAAGCTGGAGAGTCTTTTGCGTTGGTTACTTGTGAAATACGGAGCTTATTCCTCAAGTCCCTCTCCTGATGCATGCATACCAATTTTAAAAGGCACTTTCCCTAATATACACGTTTCCACTGAGTGGAAGAGAGAGAGAAAGAAAAGAAAGCTGATCGCTAAATGTTGTACAATACCTAGACAGTTATAGGCATGTCTTTAGATTTCTAGATGCAGATGTATGAATATACACACATTTCTTCCCTGGGTTTTATGTGTATATCTCTCTTGTGTGCCGTGTGCTGTTTGTAATTTTCCGTTCTTTTTGTAACAATTTCCCCAAACTCGCTTTCTTCCCTCCGTTCTCCCTCTCTCTCTCTTTCTCCTATTATATCATCTCATTGCTCAGGTATGCATTAATAAAAAGAATGCCACACATCTTCTTTTGCCATCCTTTCTCTTCGCACTTTACCTGTTCGAAAGAGAGAACTGCAGCTGCCTGCCAGCCAGTACCTAGTGGGTCGTATATATTCCATGTCATTTCTAAAGGGAGCAAACAAATTTTCTCTCGTGGAAGAGGGAAACTATATATCGAAAATGTTCTCGCGCGCTCCTTTTCGTTATACATACGCAGTATATACTCATAATGTGTGTTACGTGTCGAGGTATTTTCCAACTTAAACCGACTTTCCAACGACGCTCGCATGTAACGTTTTTTTTACCTTCAATAAAGCCAGTAAATAAAAGGAAGCGTGTGTGTATGTGTGTACATGCAGGTATCCCATAAGTTCTTAAGAGGGTTTCTCTCTACGGAGGATTTCTACTTTAACTCAGGTTGGTTTACAAGAGAGAGAGAGAGAAAGTGAAGTTTTTGCTCTTGGTGCAGACACGGTGCTCGTTGCACACCGAAATTCTCTGCATGTCAGAAGCACACACCATCGAGAATTATACGGCAGTCTAAATTATCGATGTGTGTGCGAGTGTGTATCACCATATGCAGTCATATATTTCACATGCTCTCTGCATACAATATCTAATAATATGTTCTTATGTGTACAGAGTGTAATATACACGAGGAAACACAGCAAGCTACCAAAAGATAAATGCTTTTACCTCGTTTTGTAAACATATGTACATACAAATGTTGTATGAGCGGAGTTACTACACTTTTTTGCGAGCAAAAATACCCAACGCCTTTTAGTTAGATTTCCGTCCTCAGCATATACTCGTACTATATATAGTCCACCCTTCCACTTCTTGTTGCTGGCATGTTTGTAGCTCCAGATAAAGGCTTTCTCCTCTGTAGACGTAATGATGACAAAATGGAGAGGATGCATACAATTTTTCATGGTTTTCCTGCTGTACTGCATGTCGCCCTATAAATTTTTTTGCATTGGTTTATGCATGTATCTCATCTTTAGCTAGTATACCTCCAGCAGAAGGGAATGAAATAGAAGGTATTCTGGTGGAAAACTTGTATACATGGCGTATGGACAGAGTATAGTCTCCAGGAAGGTTCCCTTAAGTGTCATGCATTCCTTTTGGCGTTTTTCGCAGAATAAATAAAATCTTGAGTGAAGGAACACATACTTCTCGTGATGTAAGATTTCCTCGTATTTTGAGCGGTGTGGTGGTAGATTTTGCAAGGCTTCACCGCAAGACTTTTCTTGATCTTACCACAACGGCAACTTTCAAGTTTTGCTGATAATAGCAAAATGTTTTTGTACGCCAACACCACAATCAAGACACGTTGTAAATGTATACAAAGTCGGAAGACATGAGGTATATCCACAATTTTCCTGTGACGAGAATTTTTTATGATATTCTTAGGAACCTGCAACCGAGTATTTTGCACGCTGCATATACCATGGCCTTTCAAGGAACGTGTATTATGATTACGAGTTGCAACCGCAGAAAAAAAGTTGCATTTGTTCCGGACGGTAAATAATAGCAAGTATGTGCATCAAAACATGGCACGTTTTATGAATAGTAAATTTGGTTATTTTCTCAACCTACTCCTTATCTTTCATTTATGCTCAATATGTCGACTGGGAATCACTTATTTTCATGGCCAGGTATACTTTACTGACAGCGAACTAAAGCCGCGCGTTCTCCATACATTTCTTTGGTAGACTGAGTCCTGAGTTTATTATTATGTATGCACATTTTCCAAGTTGCTTTCGCATAACCTTGGACTGCAGCAAAGAGAGAGACAGGATATTATGATGATGGCAATGAGCAACTCTGACCAACGAGATGAATACGAATGTACATGTGTATCACATTCTATATTCAAATAGGACTCATACCAAAAAAATTGCTGCTGACAGGAGAAAGTGGGCTAACGGAGCATTTCACTGAAATATTGAACAATCTCGTTGGCATGAGAAGAGTAGAAAAGAGAGAGAGGAGACAAAAAGCAGGCGTGGTTAGTCCCTATTTCCGCAAAAATGCATTTTCATCCATTTCAATCCCAAGTCCGAAGTGAAGTGCATTGGCCATAGTAATGTTTTCTCCTCATGCATGCTTTCCGCTTGTAGTGCTCTTTACTATTTTACTTCACTTCACTCCGATATATTAGCCTGTCAGCTGGACTGTTTATTAGAACCCACTTTTTTCTCTGTAGAACTGTATGAATAAATATGCTACACATAGTTTTGGTGATTGGTTTTATACTTCTCCGCTGCTGAAAGTTGCCATTAGTTGACTGGCAATAAGAATAAAGACGGATAATTTTCGTATGGGTGCGGTGCGCCAATTCCACTGGGCTCCAACTCGGACGAAAAACATGCCGATGCTTCTTCATATATCTTTCATGAATGTTCTAGTCTTCTAGTGGCAAAATGTTGTAGCAATATACTATTGTTTTCCTTTTGACTCGAGTAGTGGAATAGCGTGGGAATAAAATATAGTGGGAATGTTTTGCCAATAGATTAACTGACCAACCTTGATTGCAAACCTTATAAGTGTTTAAGTATTACTCGTAGAACTTGTGATCAATACTCGTCGATACAACAAAAGCGTGAAAATTTTAACGGGAAACATTTATGAGGTGAAGAGTGAGTGGATACTCCATTTACAATTTACTAAACAAGCTTTTGTTGAGAAGGTGAAAGGATTAATGACGTAAATAAAGCTTTTGTTCAGGGTTTTGTTGGTCACAGAGGAGCCTCTATGTATTAAATGTGGTTCACCAGCATATTCGTATAATTTTTGAACTCAAAGAGGAAGCGAAATTATTACGAATTTATTTAATTGCCGAAAGTATAATGCCTTGTTTGTCTGAGTCGAAAATCAAAGGTTATACTTATGAATAATTGTATGCTTCGCTGACATTTTTCTGTCACTCTAATCTAAAATGCTAAATGTGAACGAACTTTTTCCCCTTGCATCACATTACCTTGTAAATTAGCCCGCTGACGGAAGTTTTATTTAATCGCTTGAATCCGATTTTGTGGCAACTTTTTGTTTTCCCCCGACATAATAGCACACAAGTCGTGTGTCTTTTCCTCTTTCCTTTCCTTCCTCCATGTAACTTTGACCATGACGAAAATATCCCCCACCTATTCGCCTATTGAAAAGTAATAATAGTGTGTCTCTGTGTGTGTGTGAGTGAAAGGCTGTTACACACCATATGTGCATGCATTATATAGCTCCCCTGTGGATTACAAAGTTGGCGACGACAAAAACAAACTTGTCTTCTCGTCTACTCTCCCACTCACATTTACCTTACGTCGTTGGTATAGAAGAAGTTATATCTTGATATTGATGACAAAATTAGAACGTACATGTATCCACATATTATATATGTGTCACTCTATTATCCTACCTGGTTTGCTTTCGTTAAAAGACAATTTGAAGCATGAAAATACGCCTTCTTTCTCCACTTTTAGTCATATATCCTCGCAGTCCTTGTCAAATTCTTCTCGATTACATTATTAATTCACTTAATCCAATACTTATATAGCCACGATATAAGGGGTAAAAGACTTAATAAAATTGCAATCATAGACCCAGAGGGGATTTTTTGAATTGTGCTGACTGGCGCAAACGTGCGCAAACTCCAAGTTGAAGACATAACACTGACAAAATATATCAATAATTTACGAACTTTTGGTGTGATCATATCGCATTCAAATATTCTTTCAACATTCCTCCGAAGAAAGTTTTGTGTGCTCATGGGGAGAAGGCATTAACACGGAAGGTGGGAAGAATTAAGTTGTCCCTTAATAGCTATCTAATGTTGATGTTGATGACAGAAAATGTGGCACATTTTTCGCAAAAACTCTTCAATTTTAACTTCACATGTTTTCATCAAAACAATGCAAAAAAACTAAAATTCTCAAACTTTTTTTATCTCCATTCTTCATAACAATTTTTGGACAAGCTTTTTGCTATTAGTGTCACCATTCACCATTTTCCTAAAAAGCCCGTGCGACTGTCTTTGTTCTGTAGTGAGTGAGTATTGATTTTTTGTGGAATTAAAAAGTTTCATCATTGATACGCATGACTTGCCTAAGACTCTTCGCTGAAAGGTTCCAGAAAACTTTTTTCTTCCTTTCTCCTCTTTTAATATAAAATATCTGCTATCTGAACTATCACCACACGCATCAGCTAAAATACGTAAAAATATATATACATGTCCTCTATAAGCATAAACCTTCAATGTTAAAAGTATCTTTTTATTTTCATAAGACAGGTTGCACTTGCCAGCCGTGTAGAATCCGACATGAAATTGAAAGCAACTTAATAAGATTCCAAGTTCATATTCAAAAATGAAACAGAGAAAAGGCACGAGAGAGAGATCCCTATGGAACATCATATGCCATTCCTGCTTGAACTACATGAGTCAAACGGGGAAAGTGATGACGATGCTCGATACTCCTCTCTACCGCTTGAATATTTCACCGTGGAGCAGTCAGAAGGGAGAATGACGACAGGGAGAAAAGTCTGCATATAACAACGATGGCAGTCAGATGAAAAGAAAGGATGAGTCGTTTGACATTTTGAGCTGTCAAATCCAGTTGATAATAGATTTTGATGGCCCTCCAATATATCATATTATGCAACAAGGAGACCAAAAAAACAAACTGCGAACTACAGGGATCCATTCCCAGAATGGATGGATGTAACGGAGTGTGCCGCGCATCGACACAGGAAGAAGAAAAAAATGCAATGCAGTACAATGCAGTATGTAGATGAGAAATGAGCTAAAAAGAGTCAAAGTCAAAGAGGTTCTCTTCTCTCTGAACTTTTTTTTTGTGGAAATAGTTCCTCCTTCTCTCCCTCCATTATATCATCAAAATTACGAACAGGAAACGCTCCGATGTGATAATGTGAAAAGATGCAGTCTTAATATGAGATAGGAATCATTGTTCAACAATACTGAGTGAATGCATTTTACTTTAATGTGGGAACAAAAGGTTTTTTAAAAGTTAGCCATAAAGGAGATGAGGAGGATGAGGCAATAATATCACAAGGAAGAATAGGGCAACCTGGGCGGTCTCAAAGTCTTTATAGTATCTCTCCGCAGCCAACTTTCTCAAAGTTTTCCCAAATTCTGATTATTACCATAATTTCTATCATATTCCCCTCTACAATATAAACCTCAACCTCAAAGTCATAAGTTTTGAAGCTAAAGTACAATAAATGCATTAAGCCTTTACACACTATATAAACTATTATATAATATGGTATATACTTTCGCCTATGATAACGATGTGATGATGATGGGCTGGAAAAAAAACTTGCGAGGAAAATCGAAAAGATTCATCCAAAAGTTCCAAATCGTCTGGGCTAAATATAGAATATTTTAGGAGCACGCTCTTTGCATGTCACCCATCGTTAAATCTACAAGAGGCAATGTTTGCTTAAAAGTAACACATTATGTACTCAGGTTAACAGCAAATTATACCCAAGGCCAACATACGATATAATAATATACTATGTTTGTTTCGGCTCCATATTTACTTCACAAATACTCGTATCTTAATTCCTCTGAAGAAATGAAAATGATGACAGAAGTGAAAATATCTTTTTTCGAGAGACAACAAGGAAATGGGATTAGTGCTGAAATTTTCCTTGGATAAAATAAATGCAATGTAAGTAAGTAAGGCACACACATATACACGCAGCATATTGCAAAGATTGCAACCACACACATGTGTACAGAGTGTACAAGTCTGCTCCTTATCGCTACTTAATAAAGTATAAAGATTTGCTGCTCCTAGCAAAACAGTAAATCCCTCGCTGAAAGTCTTGGTATTTTCAAGAAGGAAAAATACATTTTCCGGAACAACCAATTGAAAAATAAGCAGAGAGAAAGGATTACCCTCAGCATCAGCACATCATGTTGCCTTCCAGCTACGTATCATATTATCCTATATATCCTACCGACGCAAAAGCAAAGGCACACACACGCGCACACAAAAACCAACACGGATGGATGATGATGAAGGAAACAAGCTGTTGTTATGCTTGTAATGTGAACTTTGGGCTTTCCACAATTTCATTAAGGGATTGATGTATTTCCCACTTAATGTCATTTCAATGAAGTTGCAGCGCATTCAAAGCCGTAAACGGTAAACCCTCTTCCAAAAATCCGTGCAGAGTCGTTCCGAGAATAACAAGCACATCCTTTTAATACTTCCTCTCTTTCTTCTGGAGCCATAGATGACGACGCACACCATTTATGCGGCGTTACTCCACTAAAATCACCGCTCATCCTAAACACTTGCACTCAAATACACACATTCATTTGAGAGTATATATGTATGCAGACCCTTGTTTGTGTAGAAATAAGTGAGTCTCATAAAAACAGCAAAATAATAAACTGTGAAATGGATAAACTTTCCACACACACACTTTACAAACTTTCAGTCAGAATTGGGCATACTTCAGAGCAGAGAGAGAGAGAGGGACACTCGCACACTTTTCGAAGGAAATTCTCCCCAGTTTCCCTCTTCATTTTCACTCTCTGACCCTTTTAATTCAGCCCCCGCTATTCATCCATTCACTTTCAGAGATTTGTTCTGAAAACATGGTATCTTTCGTCATGTGAGTTATGCGTGCACCGTTCCAAAAAAAATTATGCGAAAGCATGCATGCATCGTCGTGTGTCCTTTTAAGCGCATGACTGGAAACTCAAAGTTATTTGTTGCTTTTATTTCGTTTTGTGACAGAATTCATGAAGAAAACAGCTTTGACATGTTAAAACGATGGCCTCTCATCTCATACTTGCACTTGACTGTTGAATGTAAGCAGGCAAGCATATTGAAAGGAATTGCCACTTAAGGGATAAAGACTGCGCCAGTTACTTTGGACAAAAAAACGAAATGTATGCGTGTGTGGTGTGTGCTTTGCTTTTTCGAAAGAGCATTGACAATGAAACGAACTCTCCAGGATTAGATTCGTGCACATTACTCATGAAATAAACGACTTTCGCATATACATAAATACACTACAAATGGAGCTACTACGTACTTATATATGCTCATGGAGGCACATGTAGAAGACCGAGTCGGTGACTATATATTTTGTATTTTCTGGTGGCCAACCATGCATGCACATTATGAAAAATAATAATATGCACTGGGTGCTTTTACCGCTACTTCTCTCACAATTTCTTTTTGTCATGTTTGATGGTTGAGTGAATTGAGCGCTTCGTCCCGCACTACATTTCCCGTCGCATGCAACATGCTGATAGAGAGAGAGAGAGAGAGAGAGAGACCGAGAGAAGAGTGCTTTTCACCACACAATATATGCACACGCATTATGGTCTCTAACTTTGTCCTCTGTCCCTCACCCATGACTCGAGGATTGCTGGAGAATTTCCCATCAGAGACTCCAACTGAGTCTGTGAGTCCACCCAGATGACAGATGCACGTGTCAGTCAAACCGTGGATGTCACTTCTTACCCTTGTGTCATTTTTATGATACGCAGATGCAACCCCAAAAGCCTTGTATGCTTTTTGACACAGGACAGTTTAATGGAGGGGCTTGAGAGAAGTACGAAGAGGACAAAAAATATATATGACGATGATAAGCCCGTTGAAACCAGCACAAGTTGAAAAAATAATGGGGAGAAAATATGTTGGGAATTTGTTGAGAGATTGGTTAAATGGAATGTCAACCAGTCACTTACGGTTTTATAGAAGCTTAGCATTTCGTGTTTCTTGTAAAACTGCGACATTTTCAGCCGTTTCAGAAGGGGGATTTTTTAAATATTTAAAATGAATGTGCCGTTTGACATTTTGTGTATTGATGTTAATTCCATCTTAATGCTTTGCAAAAGTGGTACGTGGAAGTGAAAGGTTTAAGTATTACGTGTAAAGGCCAATTTTTAACGCGACACTTTGAAATGTGCAAAGTTGAACGGTGGGATTTATGTGTTTTAAGCAATGACAGGTTCTACACACAAAACTGCGAAAAGAAAAATTTTACTTCGAAAATTTTGGAAACGATAATCTGACATCAGTTGAAAGGGTTTTTAGCTCATAAATATGGACAGTGTTATCGACATGGTCTTTTTGCCAAAACTCGTAAAATGTCGATGGCAAATATATGCAACACATACATGGACAATGGAAATGTTTTGCAGGTTTATTCAAGCATACACAAAAACATGTCACATTTGGAATCAATGACTCCTGGTAACGACGCAATATGAACAATAAAAAGCAAATCAGCTTCGCCCTGTGAGCGAACGTGATTTCTTGGCATTTCTGTAATTTTTTTGTGTAACAAAAGAAAATCCTCACATACTATTCCTTTCTACATGTGTACCACTTGTTCGAAACAGAAGTACTTTTATGACATTTACAATCAAATCCACACCACAGGAGGTAGCCAATATTAGTTTGCGTTGATAACCGCTACAAACAAGATCGACGCATGGGAAGCAGGAAAGAACTCATTACTTTTGAATTTATTGTTTTGTGTGGAAAGCACAATACAACACCACCAGGCACCTCACAGTCGTCGCACGCACTTGCTCTTTTTGGGTATGTAATCTCTTTCTCAGCTATAGACTCCATTATTCAAAGCAAACATCTGTAAACCTAATGTGTAGGATTGTCCACGTGCTATTATAGAAAATTCATGAGCAGACTGTGTAAAAGCTATTTCTGGCATATGGCATAGGCGGACATTCTTAAAAGGTTGCAAAAAGGTATTAATTCAACTCTCTCCTTATTTTCGAAACTCAAAACTATCGTGTGACGCCTTGAAACTCTACTCCATATCTCCTAATATCAACTCATAAAATGGATTTTTTTATTATTTTGTCCAGTTTTTGCTTGTCGAATAATGTCATATTTGACATTTGCTGTTTTTTCCATTCCCGATTCCTCCCTGTCCCCATGTATGGATTTGACTTTTTTGAAGGAATGTTTGATTTGCATTAGCAACCCGTTTCTTATTCCAGTGAAACAGGAGTCGCCGAGTGGTAAACACATTTTCCCTTCCCATATCTCACTCTCACTGACAGTATGCAAAGGACAAGCCCGTGAGGAGGGTGAGAGCACAACGTTAAAATTTATAATGGGCTAGCTCCGCATGAGGTATTCTTTTTTCTTTTGTGCATCTCTTTTCCCTGAAAGCCTTCAATCTTCAAACAAACGCTGTGATCAAAAAGATGTCAGCATATGGCAGTGAAAACTAAAGGTCCATTCTCCATGTACTTTTCCTTGTGCACAAACACACGTCGTTTCCCATCAGACAAAAATGTGTACTCGTCTTCCACCAGTCCAAAAATCCGCATATCCGACAAGTCAGCCATATCATCATCATACCAGAGGAGTAATGTTGATCTTGGATGGGCACAAAAAAAGTAGCCGTTTTGTATGCATAAAGCAAGGAAAAGAGAAAGTCAAGTCCCACGAGTCCAAGTTCTTTTCTCTATTTTTTACCAGTCATCATCGTCGTCGGCCGCTCTTTGGAATAAAAAAATGTGTGTGTGTGTGTGTGCAATGATATGCATTATATTAGAGTGCATGAATACGCATGCATGCATAATGGCCATAATGCTTACAAAACTTTGGAGTATTTTAGTCTCGTGTTCTGAGAGGACGACGAGAGTATTAGAAATACCGAGAACAATCCTCTTGGAAGTAATATCAACTATCTCCAAATTGCGTTAGAGAGAAAAGGATATTTTGTGAGGAGAAAGTGCTGCGTGCGTACATATAAAACACATTTACGGTGTGCTATTCTCGGTTGATAAGTCGTCACTGGGTACAGCTTTTTGTAAGTTTGTCGGTGGTGGTGGTATGGTACGTAAAAGTATTTTTGGTGGACGTGGACATGTCATATTATAGTCGTCAGTCATGCACGCTTTACGTTCAGCCAAGTTTGTTGATTCGAAATGACTACAAATTCCACCATTATATCCACGATCCACGTTGCTATAATGCCACTGCGGAGAGTCCCCTGTCGGAGGGGGTGGTTGGTGGTGAATGAATGTCGAGCAGTGGAAGTGGATAGATACTATTATAAAAACGGGAAAAGCACTCCCAGTCCCATGCAACACTAATATTGCACGGGGGCACAATGCAAATGCAATATGGGAGGATATCAAAGCGAAATTAGTCAACCACGAATGAAACCACCGCGTGAGATGTACACTAATAATGCATCGGATCGGAGGTTTCACCGCTTTCTCGTCACGAGAACGGGGAAAGGCAGGAAATCATACATTTTCGTTACATTTGTCTTCCTCGACTCAAAACTAACAAGGACAACAAACAACATAAACTGAACTTTACTGTATCCAATAAACTTGCGATTAGATATGATGGAAATCAAATAGATGCGTATGAAGACTATGAAGTCTCTATCTATGTGAACATTGTATTCAGATGCAAAAGAGTAAAAACATGATCGGTGTTGACAACCTGAAAAAAGAAATGCATGCATATTTGACAGCAAACTGGATGACATTTTCCTCACGACTCTTCACATTGGATATTACGAAGGATGGCCTATTAGTGGATTTTACACGACTTCTTTCAAGAATGTAGCTCGAGAAATATCATTGTCCTAAAACTAGGAATATTGTTCACGTATGCGTTTACACTCATTCGAACGTCCAATTTGGCGATTCGAAAGGATGACTGACAACTACCTTGTGAAATTTTCTTATTTAACATTTAACATTTTGCATTGTAATCGTATTTAGCCAATTTAGGGCAGAGTAGGATGATGATTTCTCCCTGTCGTATGTTATGGTAGTAGAGTGCAAGCCCATACATATTCGAGAAAATGCACATATTAAATTGTGAAGTTTATTTACCAAATTTTGGAACGATATAGGACCTAAAACTAACTCCTACTTACTGTTGAAATAATCGCGATATTATACTCACTTTCCGATTTTCCCATTACTGAAATTACATTTTCATTTATAATGATTGCATGACGGTAAAATACACATACCGCCTTCACCAGGGTGTGTTTATTTTATTGGACGAGTGCGAAAGTAAGCGTGGCCATGAACTAAGGACAGCTTGCATTGATGAATGTGTTATGAAAATCTAACTTAACGATGCACGAGTTATAATTCTGTATTGTATTGGTCCGATCAAAAGAATCGAAAATCATTTAAATTGCTATTGTCATCAAGCTTGCATAATAATATTTACTTGAATATGAAGGCCAATATTGGATCAATAATGCCCTAACATCAATAAAGACAAGATATATCAAAGAGCCTCGTTAGACTTGCAAGCACGTCCCATTCTGCAACACTTCCATTAATCTTGAGCTTCGTCTACGACGAGCCAAGTCTCGTCTGACTTTAATGACATTTCCGTCCGTAATTTTGGAGGAGGTCATCAAAGACATTTCGGGTCACATAGTTTAGTCATGTAACGAGTATCCTATAATTTCATTCGACATCATAAATTTGCTTTCAAAGTCAAATCATCATACAGGAATTGCGTCGTGTCCTTGACACAACAAGACGAATAGTACTGCACCAGCATAGCACCTGTGTTGACACACACAATACTCAATTTGTACAATCTATTTAATCATGTTGTCAACTAGAGTGTATAACATGAAGGCGTATGTCGTCTGAATCAACTCATGCAACTGTCAAGAAAAATACATTTAATGCAATTGCAGGTGAGGAAATTTGTTCAGTCTGTCGTGCACATCGGAAGAGAAAACTTTTACCTTTTTACTAGCAATCCATATTTGACGATAATTGAATTTGGGAAAAAATGAAGACTTTCTCCACTTTCATTGCTGCTGCATTTATTTGCTGGATTTGTGTATGGCCAACTACAACAGGGATGCCTCGTGAGTAATCAACATTTTCGCATTGGAAATTGGAATAATCGAATAATACCAAACGTATTGTATTCAGTATTCATAATTTTAAGCTGTGATTAAAAAATATTTTTATTAGCGGAATGTCTGCAACCCAAAGATAGCGGACCTTGCAGAGCCCTCATTCCAAAGTTCTACTACGATTCAGAAGCAGGCCAGTGCTTACCAATGCAATGGGGAGGATGTGCAGGGAACGCCAACAATTTTAACAGTGTGCAAGAGTGTCAAGATAAATGTAAATAATCCCAGACATTTTCCCAGACTTTATTCTTACATTGGATACTTTTAAGATAATTTATTTCATGAGCTTAAAACTTGAGCTTCACAAATTGTACGTAATACATATATTGTAAAGCACGCCGAATTCGGCACTTAATTCTGACTTTAATAAATAAATGCACTTACGATTACGTGGGAAAAGTATGCAAAGTAAATTTATGACGTGTGAAAGTAGAAAGACTAGACACTCAGACATAGGTCTAGTTAAAGGTGAAGTACTCCCACACATCTCACTGTTCACATCATCCTAAATAACCACAAGTCGAAAAAAGCTTACGTAGACCCGTGAAGAAATGCTAGACTTACATCTAAAGCTACACATTAGTTAAAATTTAAAAGGTTTCATGGAGGTTTCATCATCAACCTACAATTTCCGCTTGAATAAAGGAGAGCGACTCTGCCCCTTTTTGTTACACTATCAAACCATCCCAGCTATCATTTCAAGACTTCACGAGTTGACGATCTTTGCTGGAAGTGTGAAACAAACAACTGGATTCTTCCCGTCATTCACCCCATATTGGACACTGACGGGCACCTGCACACAATCAGAAACAAAACTCACAATTTAAATTCACTATCAAGCTGGACTCTATCATTATCATTACATGTTACAACGATTCCACCTTTGCATTCAAGACATTACGCCTAACAATACTCTGGTATACACAACCTCTGCTTCTGCTTCCTCACATCACCGTACAAAATGTAAAAGACACACACATTCATTCATGGTGCTTCCCCTTCACCGACAACTTTTCTCTACCATTTACGTACATCCTATAATTTGGCACCATTTTACTGATAAAATCATACACAAAAACATGAAGTTTTGTGAGAGCCCATTCGCCACCTCAAAAACTCTGCCCAGTTAGTGGTGTCTTCGCAGTTCGTATCTACCTACTCATTTCACCTGAGCTTTATTGAAGCGTTTTTTTTCTTCGCCAGAGCAGAGGCCAGGGAAAAGGGAGGAAAGCTCTGGAATGATTACTTTGTCTAATAATTCAAAACTGCTATATACGTAGAATGGAAAGGACGAAGGAGAGGGAGGGAAGGGGGATTTCTTGACGTGCGTATATATTTGTATGTATCCATCTATCTACTCCTTTTCCCATCTTATCCGTCCAAGACTGTGTGTGTGTGTTTGCACGCCCGCCTTCCTCTCTTTGACTTACGCTGGCTAATACAACAACAAACTACGTAGGAGGTAGAGTGGTCCTTAAATATTTAATGAAAGTAAAGCTAAAGGAATTGTAAAGAGAGCTTTACTTTTTCTCTTTTTCCTCAGCTATCACAAAGTATTGTTTATTAAGGCTTTGTTGAGGAGAAAATTCGAAGAAGAAAAAAGAAGGAAGGATGCGGTATTATCGCCACGGAACGGAATGTCTGTTGCTTTCGTGTATCTACATTACGTTTGCTACAAGCATATATCTCTTCTTCTTGTAGTATCATCTAGGTTTACACAGGGAAAAAATCAGCCCTTTCAGTTTCAGCAAGCAGACATCTCGGAAAGGGAAAATGTACTAAAAAGCTATAGCGTGAAGTACAGCTCGTCCTCCAAACGCCCAAAAAACACAAGCGAGCAAACAAGAAGAGCCTTAAACTATCCTGGCGACAACGAAACATTAAAGCTACGTGTTTACTTGTGTGGGGAAACGGGTAAAGATGAAGCTGCTTCTTTTCCTACTCTAATGCAGGCGGGGAGAGAAACAGCAACTTTCAGTATTAAGATGTAACTTGTATTTATTTATGTGGAGTAATAAACATTTCCTCCTCCTGCCATTTTCGGCAGCACGTTTCATTCCATAAACTGAAGTGAAATCATCTTAAAACGGAGAAGGGAATAAAGCAACTGGGTGGGAGAGAGAAAGAGAGGAAGCATAGTGTGCATTTTATGGAATGCTCCAATCTACAATAATAAGTGTAATGTAAGAGGAAAATGTTATGTGTGTATCATACCGCAGGGTAGAATTTGAGAATGGGGATGGTGTTGGTGTAAGTGTAAACTTCTCCTTTCTCAAGTGGACATCCTTTCTTCCCATCACTCTTCTTGTAAATGTTTTTGCATGCATCGCCACCATTCACGCCACGAAATGGGACGCGAATTAGACCAAGTCCACCGTAGACGCTAGCAGTCAGTTTTTCATATGGTTTATCTGCAAAAGTGTATTAAATATCAATGAGCTTGTATTGTAGAGAAGTTAATGAACGTAATGGTGATGTATATATATTTTGCATTAAAAATTACATATGAAAATTCGTACCAGGTGTGAAGTCAAATTCTACTGTGACATCTTTTCCTTTGAGCAATCTACAAGGGGATTCCGGACAGTCACTAATTCTCACGTCTTTAATTTTTGCTGCACCGTATGTTCCCTCGCGGGACCCCAAAATATCTGCGAAGTATCACAAAATACGGGATTTAAAATTAAAAAGTACATCTTGTAGGATAATCACAGATAGTACACATGTAGATCCATGATTTATAATCGTGGGTCATGAGAAGCATTCAAACAATGTGCAGCAAACAACACAACACTGAGGTAATGGTGAAATGACCAATTTTGTTGACATTCTGACAATCTAATTGAATGGAACTTCGTTTTCCTCGCGTGGTCGTTTCGTGAATTGCAACTTCAGTTAAATAAGAGTCAACCGCAACAAGTTTCTGTCATGTTTGCTGCTGCTCGGCCATGTGGTCCATTCAATATAGGTATAATGTTGGTTTTCACACGAAGAACCCAACTTGCGAAATTGTCGCACAGAAATGTTGCAGCAATTTTAGCACACTACGTATTTCATTTTTAATTAAATCTGTCAACTACTCCTGGTGTCTTATCGGGTGCTGGTGGGGCAATTATTTTGTACATAGTCCGAAAAGTCAGAGACAATTCAATTAATTTACGGTTGTCCATGAATTGATTTCGCTCATGTTGTTCCTCTAATTGGCCTTTTGCATAGTTGTCAGCCAGTGTGTTGCCGGTAATCGCACCTGGATCTACATAATTGGGCAAACGTTACCGCACACATTGCAGGAAATGGAGATCTCTGAATTGCTTGGCTTGGCTTGAGTTTTGGCGTGCATGTGTCCAGCCTTCAATATCGAGGAATTATATGGCAAATTGAGAGAAGGTATGTTCTGGGTGGTAATGTTGCACACAGAAATGTGGACTAGGAACAAGACATGGAGATTCTACTCCACAAAACCTTTTATTTTGTTCAAACCGAAGTAACTGAAGTGAACCCAAGGAACCCTTCTCCCACAATATGCACATTGTCAGTGTAAATTATTGATTTGAACTTCTGTTCTGTACTCGAACACCAATTATTTACAGCAATTTTACTTGACGAAGTTTTAACCGCTCGTCCTTTCTTACCTGTGCATTTGTCAACTTCTGCTCCCAGCGAATCCGCTACCATCATGCCAATGAGTGTAAAAACTAAACACTTCATCGTGAGCACGAAAATATTTTAGGGAGATCTAAATTTCCACTATTGCCTGAAACCGAGAGTTAATATGGGCTAAAAATGAGTATCTTCGGAATTCCAAATGAGTCGAAGGGATAAAAAATTGTGTTCACTTTACCAACGCTGATTGTTAAATGAGAAACGTTCAACTGTTCCTTCTGTTTTTGTTATTCACATTGGCCCATTTCAGTGTAAGAGGACCCTGCTCGAGGTTCATAAATGTGAAGTACCTTGAATTGAACATGGCTTGGGCATTTGGCATGTCGTATTACACATTCATTTTCATTATCACCGTTTGGGCTAGCAAGTGTTCATGCATGAAGGATTTCCATAAAGTTGAGGGAACATACATTAGTGCACGTTAAATTAACTTAAAGAACCACACTGACAATGAGATTGCTCTCTGCTCTCCGACTCTCTGTAAGTATAAGTATCGAAAATCCTCTTCAAAAGGCGATGAGCATATAGGAGAAGACTTACATACTTTCCTTTAATCTGCATCTTCACAAACGCTAATATCCAAAATTCTACATGTATTTAAGTTTATTCATATTATCTTTTTGTAATGTGTATTGTATGATTTACAGTCAAAACGTTTGCTGCGCATCTTCTTTTGCTGAATTTGGCTATTATTTTTACATTTTAGCTATTTCATTCATTGTGAACACAACCAAATCAGTATATGAATTTTGGACCATATATATGTCTCCGAAACGATGGATTTAGTAAATCGAAACTAGTTTCTACCGTTATCATAATATCCAACTGTATTCTTTCGACCTAAAAACTTTCGTGTGATTACTGATCAGTTTCTGGCTTCTGGAAAATTTCTATTTCCTTGAAAATAAATGCACCAAAATAGGTGCTTGTTGAAATATTGATATCTGAATCTGATGAATAGCTGCTTTTGTTACGAAGCCCAACCATCACTATCACATCATACACTTTCCTCTCTGTGTGCAAGTATGAATAAATCTCCTTTACAAAATTATTATGCTAAGCCGGTGTCATTGACGAATTCATGATGTGCTCAAATCTTTGAACTCTGGAATGCATGCTGATATGCAGAAATCCGGATACAACGATGGTCAACATGGACGAAATTACAAGGGATAATCAAGAATCCATTATATACTCTAGTAAAATCCCGATTCTGCTAGCAAACATGAAGTTTCCAATTTTGTTTAAAACTTGAGCATAATAAATCTTAAAATAATAATACGATTTTCAGGATTATTTATATTATTTTGAGTCGGAACCGGAAGGTTGATAGGTACCAAGAAACAAAACCGTGCATGAAAAGGCATCATTTATATTGTTCATTCTACTGACATATCAAAACCGCAATTATTATTTTCGCAACTATCCGTTACATACATTCTAAAAATAGCCAGTGTGTGGTTTTGTAAATAGATAGTTTGTCTCATCATCCAGTGAGTTTGATTTCAAGTCATTAAGTCATTTTCACTTCCGCCACAAATTCGGTTTGTTTTTGCGGCTATCGACGACCTTGCAAAAGTAAAAAAATACAACTACTGCGAATATTCATGGAACTGAACGAATACTCACGAAGAGTATCATCTTGGTTCTCACTGACTCAGGTTAACTGGTTCGGAAGTGAATTCGGCGAAGAACCCCACACCAAATACTAACAGCACACCCCACACCTAATGATCGTTTCTATATAAAGGAAATAAACACAAAACAAAAAGACCTACCTCAAGATGCGAATTATATTCTATTGTTGTGTGGAAGTATAAAAGTGCTTTTAGTAGTTAATTTACGAAGGCTTAATTAAGCGATAACACCTACATTCGTCCATTTAAATTGGTCTGGATGCCAAAAAAGTAAGGATATTTTTGTCCATGTATTATATGTGATGTATCCATTTCCATATCCTCGATGTAGGATTTTTTTGGAAGACAAATTTTTAACGAACTTCCTGTGAGGATGTAGTAAACTGTGTGGAGCGTTGTAACGAAATAAGAACCTCTCCAACTCGCAATTATTATGATTTATCGTCTTTATCGACCTTCAAAAGTTGGGGCGTTTTGTACGAAACCAAATGGGTTTGCCATGTTTTGCCAATCTCATTTACAATGTTTTTCCTTTTGGAATTCTTTTGTGTATGGGACGAAGCGATTTTGCCCACGTTCAAGAGTAAAACAGAATTATAGTGTAACTGGGAACACGTATGAACATCAAGTTGAAAATCAGTATCCAGAATCTCGCCAAGACATTTCCGTTTCAGTTGAGAAATCGTCAACCCAGATAATACTCTCCGCGTATAGAAGTGCAGTTCATCATGAGGAAAACCCATGATACGCATTATTACATTCTCCAGAAGAAGCAGTAGCTATACACCGAGTCAGAAAGATAACCCCGGTTTTACTCCATCTGTTAAAAAAGTCACGTTTAATACTCAAAATCCCAAAAGTTTCGCTATATGTTCTCTGAATAAACAAGAAGAATGCCTTAGATATTTCCTACGGAAGAGGAAACGTAGACAAGCGCTACTACAATTAGAGACATTTTAGCTGCCATTGAGGCAGCTCCCAGGGAATACATTTTGACCTGACTTCCAGTTTTCACTAAAACGACTATATTTTATACCCAGACTGCAACTTCTCTCTCTCTCTCTCTCTCTCTCTCTCTCTCTCTCTCTCTCTCTCTCTCTCTGCCTTTTCGTTGGTGGTGGTGCGACAAAAGACAGGACAAAAGACGAACTGCAAAATCCTCAAAATATAAATGGTTTTTAGTATATAACTTCAAGAGGTAGAATGTTTTATGTATGTACGCAGGCATCCTTATTTCCTCCACAGCACAAAGTAGCATACAACATCGCATCAAAGACATTTACGGAGAAAATGGCTTGTCCAGATACTATCGCTGACGCAAATCTGCATTGAAATAGGATCTTTGCAGACATTGCAGACCCGTTTCAGAAATTCAAAAGAATCTTTCAGGAGCACGCGGTGTTTTAGCTTCAGAGCCGTGGGAGTAGTATTCTTCCTGGTTATTACCTAGTCTCCTTCTTCTGCACAACAACAACAGGGAAACACTAAAAAGCTTTTCTATGATATTTGTTGTTACCACACACGAAGTTTTTGGAGTAAACTTTTTAAGAGATATCCATATCTCACAGATGCTCACTTCGATGCTAAAGACTATCGTCCCTTAAATGGAAGGAAAAAGCGGCCTTTTTATAGGTGTATGGAAATAAAGCGGTGGTGGTACTACGAAAGCATATAATAGCAGTGACCAACAACTATAAATTTTAGGCACGCATTCTACTTTTTTTAAAAGAAAGTACATACGGGTGAAATCAAGGCAAGATGAAATGTCGTTCCAAGAGTAAACAACAAATTCCAAGGAAAATAGACTTAAAAGCTATCGGACGGTTTTAATGTCTTTTGGTCAATGAGTATGTGTGTGTGCTCTGTCCTCTCTCTTCTCTTCTTTGTTTGTGAGCATCTCCGAGAAGTTATTAAAAAATGGTATACAGCATTACCCTTGCAGATAATCGCACATGCCGAGTTCTAAATGCTCCAGCATTCCGCTGCTATCATGAAAATCATACCAAAACTCTAGCAGGAAAAATGCCCCTTTTTGGATGTTTTCAATCTCGCTGTGCAATTTACTATTTTCTCTCTGCAGTTCGTGTCATTTTACGTAAAGAAAAGATCTGTGTTTGATAAGTACGAAAGTGTTTATGCTATATGCTCGAATGAATGATATTAAAAAGGACATATTTAGCAAGCGGGTCCGTTATGGGAAATTATAAAGCACAGCAGTGGTTCCACTTAAAAGAGAAAATTAATTAGCAAACTTCCAAACAGCAGTAAACGTAAATAAGGCTGTATCGCAATGAATAAAATGTGCCTTGTACTTTTTTGCATTATTACTTTGAAATGCTTTAAAGAAAAGGTTTGCCGTTTCAAACTAGGCCATAACTGTAGATTGCATCTCTACAAACAATACCAAGAAGTGTAATTCGCATGCGGTTTGCGTTTTGCATGCTTTCTGACAAAATTTTGAAAATATCTACCTATATTGGATTCCGTACAGAATGACGGCCAAATGGAAAGTATGGGTTAGTAAGAAAAATGTTTTATATTGGATTTAACCACGCACTTTTGTGAAAGCTTTTTGTACCACGAAAAAATGCTCGTATAATATTGATCAATATAGCTTTTGTATACATTTTTATGGCATTTGGCATTGTAATTCACGATTCCTTGTTTCTGTATTCTGTTGAATTCGAATTTATGTAAACAACTGCTCCACGACTGCCGTTTTATATTCATTTAATATGAGAAGTCGAGTCCAAGTGTTTTATCAATTTGTTTTCAAAATCTCCAACAGATGTGTACATACTTATTATACTAACATACCTTCGCTCATTCATGAACAAACGTTAGATCAGCTAGAGCTGGACCGGGTGTCTGCCATAAAATCTCAATAGCTGAACGCTGAACCACTAACAAAGTAATAAAAACTCAGGACCTGAATTCATATAAATATATATATATTCTATGCGCATCTGCCCATTTTTCACAGGAGGGTTAATGCCTTAATAAGCGAAGATAATAATTGTATTTATCGTTCTAAATTATAAATTTTCCATACGTTGAAATATTTTTCAGTTTCGCAGTAGGGTTTGTTGTTTCATTTCCCAGTAAGATAGCCGAAGTTTTTACGATCCCTAATTAAGTTAGTAATTACTTTTCCTCGTATTGACTAAGCAGTTTTAGAATTTTTAAGATATATAATCAGATTATCAAACATTTTTAACAGAGGTAAATGCTCGTAATTAAATTGCATGCTGAAGGTCAAAGTTAGGGAGGGTGCACATGACATTGTTTAACATTCAAGTGAAACAACATTATTTGTATTTCTTTGTCAAATATTCCAAATCATACACTATTAATTCAAGAAGGAGCTCAGAGCATTTAATCCAACAATTACATTCAACAAGTTTTCTATGGACTCCATGTGCCATCTGAATGGAATGTAATATGCCTTTTGTATAATCATACAATTATTTCGGAGATTAAAATAATTTTCATAGAATTGCAGGAATGTAAGACGATAAGCTTTATGTAAGCATTTCGATACAAGCAGTGAATTTCAATGTTTAAAACAACATCTCTTCGTCGAAAATGAGATGGCAAGTGAGCAGTCCGTTCTTCTCTGCAGGGCGCATATACACAGTTTTTTAAATACATTATTTACCTTACATTCTAATCGCAAACTTTTAAGTGGATTTCAAGAGTCCAGAAGACCTTATGTATGGAATAAAATATTGATGCATAAAAACATCAAAGCCATTATAGATAGTTACACTACACTAGTACTGGACATTATCCTAAGGAGCGAATAAAATTGCAACTGCTTGCATTCAGCCGAATACTTAAAAGGCTTACAGAAAAGCAAGAAAATAGTGCACGTGTTCATAATTCCTTTGCTCATAATATCATGAGATCACACAGTGTCCTCCCAGGGATCTTATTCGGTATATAACATCAAGTTGACATAATCCCTGCCGCGACGCTGTGCTAATATTTGAACAGGTCGTTATATTCCTTTTATCCCTTAACTAGTACAGAAGGGTTGGCCTATATTAATGTAATCCTCGTCCTTGGCCTTTAAAGTGGTCCATTAAGTACTTAAAGATGATAAATGAGCATTCATTTCATATATATGTAATGCATTCTTTATGGTATGCATATAGTACCTTTCTTCGAATGCCCTATTATACCTATAATTTAAACATGTTATATTATTTAAAATTATCAAGAACACTTGCGACGTAACAAGACGGTATTAGTTGATTGACCAATTACAATTATTCTGATTATTCATCTGGAGTCAGTGTAGAATGCTTTTATGCTGCGACTAAACTGACGTCTTTATATTTAATGTCATGCGGTTGTCTCGTGCTTTTACGATTGAATTGATTGTTTTGCTTGCACGTGTGCATACATTGAACGTATCTTCTGAATCTATTGAAACGTATGTATTTGACATTCCGTTTCCGTTTTAGGAAAACAAATTGTGGACCCTTTTTTAGAAACGCATATTAACTTTAAGCGAAAAATTACGCATGATTTGTGGTTTGAATGTGACGAGTCTGAGACACCAAAATCTTATGCAAGTATTCAAGCAAGTCTGCAAAGTTCTAACTTTTATAAAACACATTGAATCTGAATCAAAATCAAATCATATATAAATATACCTTCCTGAACTCCCAATTAAATAGCTAATGTAAATGCAGATAGCCTAGCCATGTGCACAGTTCACAATGTGTTCCGAACTCAACTCAATATATGGTCCTACAACAGTAATACGAGTACAGTTTATTACAAGCAAACATTTTAGGTGCTGTCGCTGTCATCACAAAAAGCATTCACCTATTACAGCTTATGTGGAGAATTTTATTATTCTGCAGAGAAAAAAGTATTTCTTATCATTCATACCATCAAGAATATCATTTACATGTCAATCTGCAAAAACCTACCATCCGCATCCGTTTCAGATTCCTCAATCACAATATCACAAACAACATGGTCACATTCGCATACACAATTTTTCATCTCAAGTCGGATTCAAGTTGAACAATTTCTTTGACAGACAAGACAACTCCACGCTGTCCGGACAGACCTACCTCTAAGCATGCGTATGGTAAATATGTGCAACAAAAAGCAAATAGGTTCAAGTACAAAGAAGTCAAGAAGATATGTAAAATTCAAATATTTTGGAATTAGTTTTCTTGGAATGATTAATAATATAAATACATTAAGAAATAGGATTGTCGGATTGTTTCATCACAATCACAACTGAAGGAAGCTGAAACATCTTTCATTTTTGCGAATTCGTGAAGGGATTTAGTACGTAGTCACGTGGTTCGTTATTTTCCGTGTTTTTTTGTATTATTTTTTAATATAATTTCGTTTAATTGTATTATGCTCCTCCAACCCATCACGATCAACCCTCTGGTAATTCTAACGGGAGGATTAATACTTGCATTCGGAGGTGATATTTTTTTCTGCCATTTTTTCGTTACGATAATATGCCAATTACTCCTTCCATCTCTCTAATGTGTAATGTTCATTTTTGAGTGCATTTTTTAATTGCCTATTGCGTACATTTCTCAATCTTTAAGTACTCTTAATCTTAATTGGAATCTTTTTTAATATTTCAGCACAGTTCGGTCTTTGTTTGCACTGTGTGCATATGAAGTCTAGGTCCCTGTCAATTTCCCAAAACTGCTTTCCAGGAGAAGTTTGTGCCAAACATGTCTTCTTCACCAATGTAACGGGTGGGACACCCTTTATTGAAGGTTCGTAAAAAAAACTTGTGATTCAGCATGTTCATAGATTAGGGATAATGCTTTTACCCTACACATTGATTAATCAGAGAGGGGTAATCAAGGATTTCAGTAGCAAAAATACACATGATGCATGAAATGAACTATTGGTTTTATATAGAACGCGTCGAGAGAAAGTGCTCCAAGTACAATCCAGAGAAAGGGGACATGTTAGACGGATGTCGTGTTCGCAATGCAAATCCCCCCTTGTCAGTGCTCCGATGCTTATGTAACGAGACAAATTTCTGCAATGCTGGTTCTCCATTTTTCAAAAGCAACCTTCCCCTACATTTTTTCATAGTTGTACTTGTCGCTATTGTAGCTTTAAATAAATATGTCATGCTACGTGTATAGTGCAATTATATTTTTATGCGTTTGTATTTATTTTAGACCAACGTCTATCCGATGAAATTTTGGTTTATATAGTTTTTTACTATGCGAAAACAGCTATATAGAATGATTCAGATCAGAGTGATATTTGGTAACATGTAATGCGATGTCATTTCATTCGCTGTTAATCATGGTTTTTAAGTTGCCAACAAAATCTGTTCGATATTCGGCAGCAATATTGTTTATGAGTCTCGATATACGCATTTCAAATTTCATTTTCAAGAATTTTGTAAATTGGCAAATACATTGTCATATTTACTCTCATTCCTCTTACACCAGCACAATTTTTGACATTTTCATGTTTGCGTGGAAGTGTTGAGTACGACTGATAAACTCACGGAACTATCCATTTTAGACGCTTCGCTTGCCTCCTAATTTTCGTTAATCACGCGAAGCGCATGTTAAAGCCAGTAAGAATTCTCTACATCAATGGATATAATTTGCGATTATTTCTACTCCTTTGTAAAAGCATAGGTCAAAATGCTAATAATAACGTCATCTCATCGCATTATATATTTCCCCATTCATAAATGTATATACTTCTGAGGATAATTTATGCTTGGTAATGATGTTACGATGAATCATCGATCGATACATTGACCAGATTGACCACGTCCACTGCACTCGACGATATTATTATCGTTCTTTACTTTATACATACGTTTAATATACGTACACAATTTTTTCCAGAATACTGCTCTAAATGCTCCATTTACATATATTTCTCGGGGGAAAGAAGTTATAAGGGTAGAATCCACAAATCAAAATAATTTAATGTATTTAAGAAGGTCTAATCATTTATATCTAAAATTATCAT